>CM059209.1:39547556-39582556 GCA_030347435.1 Clarias fuscus | reverse complement strand
AGTTTTAAAATGAAATGGGGAATTAGACAGGGGTGCTCACTGACTGGACAAATCTATAGTCTCGCTATAGAACGATTGCTGCACAAATTAAGAGTCGAGCTACAGGGCTTCCCTGTCAGAGGGTCACAGGAGAGACTTGTGCTGTCAGAATATGCCAACGATGTAACCATTTTTATTAAAAATCTAGATGATGTTCAGGCTCTGACTAGGAACTTGAACATCTACCCGAGAGCTTCCTCAGCACATGTGAACTGGGAAAAATGTGAGAGTTTTTTAATTGGGCAATGGCAGGAAACAGGACCCCCAATCTTGCCAGGTGGTCTCCAGTGGGGCAAAGTCGGCCTTAAATACCTTGGGGTGTTCTTGGGGACACACAATTTACAAAATAATAACTGGGAGGGTGTAGTGGAAAAAGTGTGTACCAAGTTTTCTCAATGCACCTGGGTCCTGCCTCAGCTGTCCTACAGGGGGAGAGTACTGGTCGTCAATAATCTGATCGCCTCCATGCTCTAGCACCACCTCACTATCTTTGAGCCCATTAATAATTTTGAGACATTAATCAGGGAAGTGCAGAGGATGTTTAGTGAACTTTTTCTGGACTGGCCAACACTGGACTCGAGCCTCGGTGCTATACCTGTAAAAGCAGGAGAGGAGGAGCAGGGCTTGATCGACCAGTGCTTGATCGACCTGTCCTGTGAAATAAAAACATTCAGACTGAAGGCTGCACAGAGGCTCTTCTATGGCGAAGGACTGGCATGGACTGGCATAGTCAAAGCCGTAATCCAACTGGTAGAAGGCCTGAACTATGACACACACCTGATTGCACATAACCTCAAGGAAATGGACTTATCAGCCTGGACATCAGTCATAAAGATGTACAGGACTGAAATACAATCCTTCCAAAGCACAGAGAAGGAGCCACTATTTCACAATCCACTCAGGGATGAGCCTGGCATCAGCCACTCTGACCACTGTGAGTCCCTTATTCCAGCCAACGAGCCTCTGTGCATGACCTTCACACATGTTCCATACGGCGCTTTCTTCGAGGCAGCCTCGAGAGTTGTTAGAACAGGTGTTTTGAAAGACAGGATGGCTCCTTCTTCTCCACGATTTTCAGCTGCTGGATGTATGGATAAATGTAGGGGAGGCTGCTGATGCTCTCTCGAGGCTCGAGTCCAGTTTAGGCCAGAGGGGTGGCACACATGATGCTGAAAGAATGATGATGGCATTGGTTAAAGCAAGATTAAAAGATGAGTTTGCTTTCTTAAAAATTACCCACAGACTACCAGAGTTTGACCAGATGTGGCACAATTTTATGCTTCATAGACAAGGGGGGTTTAATTTTCAACTTTTTAAAATAAGTGTGAAATCCTTTTTATGCCTTTTTTACCTGTATTTTACAACTTAGTGTGCTGGTTTTATATACTATTGTCACAACATTAGGTGTACTACTGGCAATAGTTCGGGCTGATGTAGGGCAGTCATAGTCACAGAGGGTAGTTATTTTTTTAACATAAATAGTCTTTTAATAATAAACATAGCAAAATATAGAACAAAAACATGAACTAAACAAACAAAGTAACTTGAAAAAACTCAAACTATAACCCAAGGCTAAGAGCTACACAAGGGCTCTTTAAGCAAACACAGGGCTCTTATTAACTACACCCAGGCTATGAGCGTTACACGAAGCGACATGGAGCTGGAACTAAACTGAAGACATGGAGGGGCTAGAGACAGGACGGGTTAGTGGTTAATTGTGTTAGTATCCAATCTGGTTATTGTAGGAATGGATGCTGACTTAATTTGGTTAATATCTAAAAGTGTTAGTGGCTAACCTACCAGGGAAACCACGACACAAAAGGCTAGGCACACATGAGGCTAATCCAAACTAGAGGCCAAAACCACTAGCAGTCAATCCCACCAGTGGCTAACCTACTGAAGGGAGGACCCCTAGGGGCTACCCCTGCTAGCAGCTAAAGCCTATTAGCGGCTAAGCATTCATGTGGCTATACATAACTACACATACAGGTACCTAAACCTAACAAAACCAACTCCATATCACAAAACACACCATGAAATTAAATATACAGAAACTAGAGGCTTTCTCTAAACAGAGATCACGTAACTTAAACACAAACTAAAAAATGCCCACATGACATTAACAATTAATGCTCAACCCAGTTTCCCAGAACAAATAGCTTTTTATAGAATGTCTAATGAGCTACCTCGGTTCAGGTGAGCACTCTCATCACCTGACCGAGGTGCCTTCTGGGAAACTGAGTCTACAAACTAAAACTATGTACACAAACAAACTTAGAGGGCAAAACAGTGCCCTCTAGGGGTAAACCCTATGTGTATTACTGTACATATTCGTACCTTTTAAACATTTCCCCAAAACACCAGTTCATCACTGTGCATACGCGACCGTTTTTAGATCTAACCTTCTCCATTGATCTATTTTACTGTTTTACAGGCCTTGTTTTATCAGTCCCATTGCTAAGCTTGTTTTCCCTATTTGCTAAATGAATGTTTCTGTACCCCTTTTATTTACTTATTTATCTATTTTATTTATTTATTTATTTTTATTATAGAAGAAGAAAGAAAGAAAATTCATATACACACACACACACACACACACACACACACACACACACACACACACACTCACGCTACTGCTCACCATGCCCACTCAATCCCAGCATGCACTCAGAGAGAGAGGAGAGAGAGAGAAGAGGAGAATTATTATTTTTTGTATTAAAACGCCAGTATGAGCTGTGCCTTTTTGTGTTTGGTATCATTAACTCTATGCTTTTTATTTTTTTTCTCTCTTTTTTTCTCCTCCCCTTTTTACACTTATTATTACCTAGTCAGCCTTTTTATCTATTGATTTAGATTGTTATTTTTTTATGTTTTTTTACTCAACCTCTTGCCTTATTTATTTATTTATTTATCTTATTGACTAGTTGTCTTCTGAGAAAAAAGGGGGGGGGGAGGTGGATACAGAACTTTCAAAAGTCTCCTCTTCTCTCTGAGTGCATGCTGGGATTGAGTGGGCATGGTGAGCAGTAGCGTGTGTGTGTGTGTGTGTGTGTGTGTGTGTGTGTGTGTGTGTGTGTGTGTGTGTGTGTGTGTGTGAATTTTCTTTCTTTCTTCTTTAATCACTAATGTTGTAAAAAAAAAATTCTGTGTAGAGGGAGAGAGAGAGAGAGAGAGAGAGAGCGCGCAGAGTGAGCTCCTGAACAAACTTAGAATTTTGTTAGTTTCAAGTAGAGAAGAAAGAGAAGGAAGATACCAACTTAAAGCTAAACAACCTGAGAACACACTGGACAAAAAAATAATAATAATAATAATAATAACACAATTTTGCCCAAAGATCCTAAGTTTCAGCTTTCGCTAATTCGCTAATGGAGACATAAACCACAGAGCAGCTGTAGGACATCAACTAAAGAATAAGTGAAACAAGAGAAAACTGAAGAAAAGCACTTCATCAAAATACAAATAAAAGAAATATATTTCAAAAAGGCAGGTAGGAACTGACATTATTATTATTATTATTATTATTATTATTATTATTATTATTATTATTATTATTATTTTTATCCTGCTAATAAAGATAGCCCCTAGCTGCTAGCATCACAGCTAAGAGTGACAGTTACAGATCGCTACTTTTGAAAAATCTGAGGGGCGGAGCCTTAGCACCCTGATGATATGACTACTGAAAATGCCAAGAAAAAATACAAAGCCATCCTCACACACATCCCAGTCTCCAATCCTCACACTCCCCAAACCCCCCTCACACCCCGATCTGCAGTATCCAACTAATTTGTAAAATACTTATATAAGCACTAAAAAAAAGTCTAAGAGTCCTTTAGCTGCACCTTTTTTCTTTTTTATTTCCCCCTGTATCTCTAATACAAAGTAAATCCTCTGTATATATGTTCATTAGTACAATAAGATTTCTATAATATTAATGTTGTTCCAGAATTATATACAAATCTTAAATATTCCAATTCCTCTCTTTCGTCTTCACTATCACCAACTAAGTTTTAAAAAAAAAAAATCCCTCTCTATAAGTTCATGGAATGTTCAGGGTTTATGTTCTTCCTTCTGGAAACTAAAACCGTAAATGCAGGGTTTTTAAAAAAACGCACACTATGACATTTTGATATTGTTGGAAACATGGTGCCGTTCGGACGCGGAGACTGTACATGGGCCTGTACATGCTTAACGGTCGGATCCGAGGAGACTCCTTAGGTCGGTTCACCTACTGCTCAGCTCTCGGGTCGAGTGTAGTCGACTACACCGTCGCTGACATGGACCCCTCCTGCATGAGTGCCTTCACTGTTAGACCACAGCTACCCTTATCAGACCACTGCCAAATTAATGTGTTCCTGAAAAGAATCCAGCAACCAATTAACACAAAAGAAAACTACAAACTACTGAACCTTAATCAGTGCTATAAATGGAGCCCTAACAGTGTGTCTGAACTTTCTAACGCAATGAGTTCTATAGAAGTTACTAATCTCATTAACACATTCCTAACAACCGAGTTCCAACCCAATCAAACCAGTGTGAACCTCGCAGTAGAGCAAATAAATCAAATCTACCACATATCAGCAACTAAAGCTAATCTGTGTAAAACAAACAAACACCATGAACAAAGATCCAACACTGAAAAATGGTTTGACGGGGAGTGTGAGTCTGCAAGAAAACAGCTCAGACAGCGATACAACCAAAAACACACACTACCACAAAACACTGAGCTCAACAGCACGACCATATAGAGAAATTAAAGAATCCATCAATGAAAACCAGCCTCAACCAGATACACACGCAGGACACAACCATAAAAGATCCAAAAATATGGACAACCTATTCTGAATTTTTTCAATCTCCCTGCAAAATCTTACAACAAATCAAAAAGTAATCCAGAATAAACTAGAAAATGTAGAAACCATCATAAAAAAATAACCAGAAACCGCTTGATTACCAAATCAGACTAGAGGAATTGGCTGACGCATGCGTGTGGTCCTGACAACATCAGGACAGAGATGCTTAAACACAGCAGTCCTGTAATGAAGAGTGCCTTATTGAAACTCTTCAACCTGGTTCTTCAAGCTGGCTGTTCTCCCGACACCTGGACCCACAAGCTTATATACTCAATTCACAAGAGTGGAGATAAATTAGACCCAGACAACTACCGGGGCATCTGTGTGAGCAGTAATCTGGGGAAGGTGTTCTGCTGCATCATCACCGCCCGGATCCAGGCCTTCCTTACCGAACACAGCGTCCTGAGTCAGATCGGCTTTTTACCAAACCATCGCACCACTGATCATATTTACACCCTGCACACCCTAATCAACCAACATGCTCACCAAAAAAGCAATGTAGACTTTAAAAAGCATTTGATTCGATTTGGCACACAGGATTATTTTATCAGGTTTTAAGAAGTGGTGTAGGAGGTAAAGTTTATTGTAACGCTCAGCTATAAAAAACTAAGCTAATTACACTGCGCAGTATTTCCTCAACTCTCCACCTCGAGTCCTTTGCCGGTTCCGCTTCTATGCCGGCCCTCGTGACTCGACACGTGATCGGGATTCCCTCGTGCTGCAAGTGCGCATGCTCGCGAGAGCTTAACCCCATAACCAAAACACAGTTATTTGGGAGAATACAATCATTTCGGGGTCGTTGATAAGTCCCGGTGGTTTTATATTTATTTACCATCTACTCGTGGCCTATATCAACAACCCCATTATGTGGCTGAGCTACAATATGACATCAAGTCCATCTACTTGAACAACAAATGCAGCATAAAACTCTGCAACAAAAGGACAGAATACTTCGCTCAAGGGCGCGGGGTGAGACAGGGGGCGGGGTGAGACAGGGCTGCAGCTTGAGTCTAACTCTGTTCAATATTTACATCAATGAGTTGTATTTACATATTTACATCAACAGTGTTACAGGAACAATCTGCAACTCCTGGACCCTAAACAATACGGAGGTCAAATTCCTGCTCTACGCAGACGACCTGGTGCTGCTGTCTCCCACTGAACATGGCCTACAGCGGCACCTGGACCTGCTGGAGCGGTACCGTCAGAACTGGGCCCTGACAGTCAATCTGGCCAAAACCAAAATTGTCATCTTCCAAAAAAAGGCCAGATCTCAGGAAAACAGACACATGTTCACTCTGGGAAACACCGCCCTAGAGAATCCGTTACACTGTGACTACCTGGGACTGAAACTCAGCGCCTCCGGAGGCTTTGATCTGGGAGTGAATGCAGTGAAAGAAAAAGCACAAAGAGCTCCACATGCAATCAAGAAAAGATTCTACAGAAACACATCCAGTTAGAATCTGGTGTAAAGTCTTTGATAGCGTCATTGTGCTAATTGCGCTGTATTGAAAAATGAAAACACCCTGTGGTACGACGCACTGAGAACCCGAGAGCTCAGAGAGCAGAGACTGTGCGCTCAGTGTATGAGCGATGAGGTCGAGACGGAGATCAAGTCAAGTCAAGTCAATTTTATTTATATAGCGCTTTTAACAATTGACATTGTTGCAAAGCAGCTTTACACAATCAAAAGAAGTTTGTATGCAACGTGAATGTGTATGAATCAAAATGATAAGATTGTCCCTGATGAACGAGCCGAGGGCGACGGTGGCAAGGAAAAACTCCCTGAGATGGTAATAGGAAGAAACCTTGAGAGGAACCAGACTCAACAGGGAACCCATCCTCATCTGGGTGATAACGGAGAGCAGGGATTGATCAGCATAATAATGTGTACAGGAAGTTCAGTGTAACAGGAGATGTGTTAAAATTAAAATTAAAAGGAGTCCAGTTTGTTCCTGGAGGCTCAGGTAGACTGTAGGAAATGCCAGTCCTGAGATGCACTTCCTTCTTTACTGCCAAAAATATATCATAAAAAGGAAGACCTTTACTGAGAACATCACTAACAAAATCCCAAATATTTCCAAATTAGCAGAAGGAGGAAAAATGCAATAATTTTAGGAGAAGGCCGCACTGCATAGTGAGACACAGCATAACCTGTATGTTCCTAACTAACTAAAAAAAAAAAAATTATATCACTACTGTTCAGATATTTGTTGTTATTGTTATTAATATTGATGTTATATATTTTTCTAATTATACATTTTATTTATTTACTTATTATTACTACTATTTTATTTTATTTTTGTTATTAATATTTCCATTTTTATTTAGTTCTTTATTTTCTTCTTTTTGGGGGGGGGGGGGGGTGTTTTGTTAGTGTCTACCTAATATGATATTATTTTATATCTAATATGTTTATTCAGATCTGGCCATTAAGAATGCGCGCTTTTTCCCGCAAGATCTAGCAATTTGGCGCTCGCGCCATGCCGCGAGATCCCACAAGCAACTTTCGGAATTTAAATAAATGTGTTGTGCTTCACTGAATATCCACCAGATGGCGCATGCAAGGACTTTATCTAATTGTGTATAATTATTTAGCCTAAAACAATATTGTGTTCAATACTGAAGCAAACATGAATTTTATTTTGCTTTACAACAAATCTTTTATGATGAATGTGCGTATATGTACTTCATATTATGTTCATAATGATGAAAAGAGATGCTCTAAATTATGAGGCGCCGTATAGGGTTTAAATCAAACTTCACTCATGCACACACACGTGAAACACTTGCATACACATGAAATACTGTACATGAATCATATGCATACATCTACGTATATATACTACTAACAGCTCAAACAACTACATATGAGACGCGCACACACACCTATGAGACGCGCGCACCTACACACAAACTCTCCGTGCACACACACGCATTTCATATGTAGTTGTGTGAGCAGTTAGTAGTATATATAGATGTGTGACTGTTTCATTTATGTGTATGCAAGTGTTTCACGTGTGTTTGCATAAGTGAAGTTTGATTTAATCCCTATATGGCGCCTCATAATAATTTGTGCATTAAAATTTATAATAACAAATTTCGTATATAATTTTTGTAATGTCTTAACATTGACAAAACAATGAAAGACATGACAATGCCTCGGTTTAAATGGCCTCGTGCGTGAACCCGCTGCTCGTACTTTCACTTTACAAAAGGTGCAGACATACTCCACCAGAAAGTCATCGCCTCTTACAATAATGCAGATCAAACATAATACACATGTCCATAAAAAAGGAATATTTAAGCATATACGCAAAATATATTTCACTTATTATTTCACAGAGTTGCAGATTAAAACAAGGAAAGAAGACGTGCGGAGCTTCAGTTGTGCTGGGGACATTTTAGGCAGAGACGTCTGCTCGGTAACTTTATTAAAGATTATACACTTTTGTATATAAGTTTATAAGTACACATCCTGTACTTATTTAAAAAAGCGCCAAACAAAACATTAATAAAAGGAGACAAATATACTTTTATACACATTTTACTTCTGAAATCAAATTCTGAACAAAATTTGACTAAAAGGTAAAAAAAAATTTTTTGTTAATAAATATACGAATTTTATCACTAATATGTCAATAATCCACTCACAGAGATTTTCCTCATGGTGCATGTTTGTGGGGTTTTTTTTATGACACTCGTAGCTTCTCGCCTTTTCCAGAACTGTTTGCTGGAGTTTTGCATTAAACTGAAGATTTTATTTGAAGCTGTCAGCGATAAGATCTTTTCTGGTCCAGTGATAAATTCAGCTCTGTCTCATTAAGCTGATTGCTCGTACGGATTTGTTCACAATCGTGTTCCTTTCCTAACCTCGGCTGATTACAGATTATAATTATCACATCTCCTCCTGCTTCACAGCTGGAGGACGAACCTGAGAGAAATTCACAGCTGTCAGACGCATCCTCCCTCTCACTCTCTCTCTCTCTCTCTCTCTCTCTCTCGTGGGTTTTTTGCAGCTTTCATGACAGCGTTAGCTCACTGAAGGTGTGTAATTGCAGTCTTTACACTCTAATTCTCCTTTTTATTCCTGCCGCCTAAAGCCGTCCACTCTCAGCAGGGCAAATCCGGCTTATAAAGCCCTATTCGGGTCGTATTAGTTCTCCATGGGGTGCTGCTGTAATTTCCTCTTTCACCGCTCATTTTATTTTCATCTCTCTCGATCTCCAGACCTGCAGTTTACTGACAAAAAAAAAGGGGTGACTGATGTGTCGGATAGTTTAAAGAGCAGATGTTGCCTTTTTCTTTCAAAATAAATATGTTTTGTTTGGTACAGTTGATGGTCCGCTAATATTCTGCACACTGAGGGAGGAAGGTGCCATTTCTTTAGTCCAGTCAGTCACAGAGAGTGAATGGGGTGAGAATCAGATGTCTCAGCTGAAGACACAGTGCATGTGATGTGACAAATAAACATGAATTAGCTCTTTAATATCAACCTGCACTTCTGTTAGGGTGAGAGAGTCTGAAGTCTGAAGTTTATCCCAGGAGTGTATTTGTCTGAGCACCAAAGAAGTACAACTTAGTGTAAACAAGGCGTCAGATACTCGACCTTACAGAATGTGATTTCTGTGCATTAATAAGTGAGACAGAGAGTTCTGCTGTACAGAGAGACACACAGACATGGACGTGGACTTCAACCTCAAATAATAATAATAATAATAATCATCATAATAATAATAATAATAATAATAATAATAATAATAATAATAATCATAATCATAATATCACTCATTACATTAAAGATCAGCTGATTATTATTGGATTTAAACCTTTTAACCTTTTGTTTCCACAAACTCTTTAACCATCAGGGACGCGTACTAACACTAGAGTTTGTTCCAATAGTTCAGTAATAGTGCAAACACAACATGACACACAAATTCTATCAGAATAAGAAACTGTTTTTATGTGCTTTAACTCTGCTGATTTAATTACATTTACATTTAGGCGTTTCGCTGTCTTATGCAGAGCGACTTACCAAATTGCTTCAGTTTCCATGATTAGTCAGATCCTAACACAGAGTTATTAACATTCTCACATCAGTCCCACACTGTTAAAGGGTTTTCCCCAAGATTAGTGAGTTAAGTGAGAGTTAAGTCCTTTCCTTTTCTCTTTAGTGAGAAAAGGAAATCATTTTAGCATTCTCAGCCAAAGGAAATGCAATGATAAGAGTAAAATGAGTGTGTCGTTCCAAGTCCAATTTAATTACAGTTTACAACATTCATGTAAATTAGAACAGAATCTGTGCCAGTGGACGGAATTTAAATGAATTTGGTGTAGAACAACGTCACTGTCTCTAAAACTCCAAGTCAAATCCGATTCTGTGCTGGTCTTACGAACAGATGGAGGTCTCTCATGTGTCTGAGCTTTGAAGAAGAACGTAGCCATCAAGCGAGCGCTCAGTTTAAAGAAACAGTGTTAAAGCCTCTTCCATTAATAACACAGAGAGAGAGAGAGAGAGCGTTTACTATTGAGTCTCTGTCATCAGTTCACGGGGAGGAAACCATCAGCAGTAACGGCAGCAGGAGAAGAAATCTTAATCCTCCTTCTCACACTGCAGTGGATCTGACATTTACACAAGAACAAACTCCACCTGGAGAAGAATTCGTTCTCAGCTCAATGAGACGAGGCTGTTATACAGCACAGTACCGGCGTCCAATCACGTCCCATTAGTATTGTTTTATTGTTGTTGTTGTTGAATTGTTGAGTTTGTTTTCTTTAGATAAATTACTCACTTCATTTACATTCTCTCTCTCTCTCTCTCACACACACACACACACACACACACACACACACACACACACACAGCTGTAATGAGGTTTATTTCTTGTCTTTCTCCATGCTGATGCAGGTTTTGGTTGCTAACATGTTCATGTCGTTCGTGTTTATCGGCTGTGTGAAGCACAGAGCTAAAAGAACGCCGTCAGCGTGTTTAACGCGTGTAAATAAGCCGTGTTCATTAGCATGTTTAAAAATAGATGTTTATGGCTACAACTATTTAACATACATTTATATGCAGCCCTGGCTGAACTCAACCCAACTGAACCATGAGTGTGAATGAACACAAACACACATACACACATGGTCCAACATCTAGTGTACAGCCTTCACAGATGAAAAGAGTGGAATGTGTTATTACTGCAAGCACAGAGGGAACACATCTGGAATGAGACATTCAACATGGACATATGGGTGTGATGGTGAGGGGTGCACAAACTTGTGGCTGTATAGTGGATATGCTCAAAATATGTACTATTTAACCTGCTGTTATGTGTAGTACCACTGCTGAAGGTCTAAAGCGATGACTCTTCACTTTCTGCTCATCAGCCGACAGAATTCAGCTTCAGCCAGGTTTTATTACGAGAGAGAGAAAGAAAAAATAATTATATCTGAATATTCTGATTAATTTATATTTATCAAATACTGTATATTAAAACATTCAATATAATGTTAGATTTAGATACATACACACGTGGACAAAATTGTTGGTACCCTTTGGGCAATGAAAGAAAAACTCACAATGGTCACAGAAATAACTTTAATCTGACAAAAGTAATAATTTTTAACAAATTCTATGAATGTTAACCATTGAAAGTCAGACATTGCTTTTCAACCATGCTTCAACAGAATTATTTAAAAAAATAAACTCATGGAACAGGCCTGGACAAAAATGATGGTACCCCTAGAAAATACTGAAAATAATGTGACCAAAGGGACATGTTAATTCAAGGTGTGTCCACTAATTAGCATCACAGGTGTCTACAATCTTGTAATCAGTCAGTGGGCCTATATATAGGGCTCCAGGTAGTCACTGTGTTGTTTGGTGACATGGTATGTACCACACTCAACATGGACCAGAGGAAGCAAAGGAAAGAGTTGTCTCAGGAGATTCGAAAGAAAATTATAGACAAGCATGTTAAAGGTAAAGGCTATAAGACCATTTCCAAGCAGCTAGATGTTCCTGTGACTACAGTTGCACATATTATTCAGAAATTTAAGATCCATGGGACTGTAGCCGACCTCCCTGGACGTGGCCGCAGGAGGACAATTGATGACGAATCAAAGAGACGGATAATCCGAATGGTAACAAAAGAGCCCAGAAAGACTTCTAAAGAGATCCAAGGTGAACTTCATGCTCAAGGAACATCAGTGTCAGATCGCACCATCCGTCGTTGTTTGAGCCAAAATGGACTACATGGGAGACGACCAAGGAGGACACCATTGTTGAAAACAAATCATAAAAAAGCCAGACTGGAATATGCCAAACTACATGTTGACAAGCCACAAAGCTTCTGGGAGAATGTCCTATGGACAGATGAGACAAAAATGGAACTTTTTGCCAAGGCACATCAGCTCTATGTTCACAGACGGAAAAATGAAGCATATGAAGAAAAGAACACTGTCCCTACTGTGAAACATGGAGGAGGCTCTGTTATGTTCTGGGGCTGCTTTGCTGCATCTGGCACAGGGTGTCTTGAATCTGTGCAGGGTACAATGAAATCTCAAGACTATCAAGGGATTCTAGAGAGAAATGTGCTGGCCAGTGTCAGAAAGCTGGGTCTCAGTCGCAGGTCATGGGTCTTGCAACAGGACAATGACCCAAAACACACAGCTAAAAACACCCAAGAATGGCTAAGAGGAAAACATTGGACTATTCTAAAGTGGCCTTCTATGAGTCCTGACCTCAATCCTATTGAGGATCTTTGGAAGGAGCTGAAACATGCCGTCTAGAAAAGGCACCCTTCAAACCGGAAACAACTGGAGCAGCTTGCTCATGAGGAGTGGGCCAAAATACCTGCAGAGAGGTGCAGAAGTCTCATTGACAGTTACAGGAATCGTTTGATTGCAGTGATTGCCTCAAAAGGTTGTGCAACAAACTATTAAGTTAGGGGTACCATCATTTTTGTCCAGGCCTGTTCCATGAGTTCATTTTTTTTTATAATTCTGTTGAAGCATGGTTGAAAAGCAATGTCTGACTTTCATTGGTTAACATTCATAGAATTCTTATTTATTATTACTTTTGTCAGAATTTCTGTGACCATTGTGAGTTTTTCTTTCATTGACCGAAGGGTACCAACAATTTTGTCCATGCGTATACTTATTATAATTAGAGATTTCAGTTATGATTTCAATTTTCATTGCAATTATTGACTTCAGACCTGTAGTATAAAGTAATATAATAACAATGCATGTTCAAAAACATCTGTAAAAAAAAAATAGAAATAAAATGTAAAGAATTATAATATTTCATAATTATTTACATATTTAATATTTTCTTAGAAAAATCAGTTTATGCATTTTTACACACAATCTGATCAACAGAGCATTAAAAACCATTAATAACAGTCTACACACAGGCAAACAGAGAGATCACAGTATCACTGCACACAGAGATGAACAAATGCCTGAGTGTCTCTCACACCGAGCTGTGAGCCTGGATGATGTCGACTCTCATCTGCTCATTACAGAACATCCGCCTGTAGCATAAGTAAGTGTGACAGACTCTCCAGCTCATTCTGCTCGAGGTTACATCGTTATTAACGCTATCCTACACCAACAGAACCGGCTGTAGTGATGCACAACAACACACGAAATAACAACAACCTCACCTTCTCTCAAGGTCACCGGGGTTCCCCATCACCATGGAAACGTATGAAACTATAAACAGGCAATACAGATCAGATCAGGGCGGATGTGATCAGAGCCGTGTGTCACATTTTAGATGTTTGTAATAAAAGAGTCACGTTTTAAACACAGAAACGTCCCACGTGTGAGAGCAGGAACCGATAATAAAGCTGAATATCCACAATGTACAGATGAATGTCTTTCATTTCTGGGATTTTTTTTATTGGTTTGTTTGTTAAATGTGTTCAATTAGGGTTAAATTTTAACAATTTACTGTATCATTCACTACAACCACACACACTGCAGAAACACAAACACACACCTGAATACTGTTTAGTTACACGTAGCTACAATTTTATAGAATAAAACTACAACAAATCAATGATAGAATTATTAAACTTATTTTCTAGAAAACCTTTAAATTCGCTCAATTCAATTTTTTTTTATGATTATTTTTAAAATTACATTTTTACAGAATATTTTAAGCATAGATTTTTTTGTTGTATTGGCCGATAATTTAGATCTTTAATTTTAAGTATGTATTTCTTTGTGGGAACAAAAATGATGCGCCAATACAGAAAAACACGTTTCAGCATTTTCAGTGTTTTGTTGGATGAGTTATGGTAAATAAAAATGAAACGCATTAGAAGTGGAGATCACAGATCCAGGTCGTGCTCTCGTAGTCTCATGGATATTCATATGCAACTGATGTTGTTCATGCTAATGAATATGTATATCATATGATTAATGTTTATCATGCGAATTAATATTCATATATACATGGTACAGCTAACATGCTCATGAATATTGATGCTATTTATGATAATGTCATTTACATTCACAGCATTTGGCAGATGGCCTTATTCACAGGGACTAAGAGTACTATTGTTATAAACAAAGCTGATACTGTAGTTGGGGAAGTCACACAGTAAGAAAAGCACACAGACAACACTTTTTTTAAGAAAAATGTAGATCTTTACACGTGGTGTGAGGACTGCCAGTGACTCTTCAGCTCTTCAGGTATCAAGGGAAAGTTAATTCCACCACATAAGGGCCAGTTTTTCCTTGTACCCTGAGAGGTGGAGAGATCAGTTGAGCAGTGCTGGAGAACCAGAGGGAACGTGGTGCAGTGCAGGGTGTGATGAGCGCTGTGAGGTAAGTGGGTGGCGCCTCTGGAGGCGAGCATCAGTGTTTTGATTCTGATACAGCAGCTACAAGAAGCCAGTGGAGGAAGTGGAGTAGTGGGGTGGGAGAATTTAAGAAAATTGAAAACGCTGCTGCATAATGGATCAGTTTCAGAGGTCAAATGGTGATCAGAGGCAGACCTGTGAGGAGCAAGTAGGAGTAGTCCAGAATCTAAGTGGCAGCTGAGTGGCCTGTGTGGGGAGAAATAGATGAAGGCTTCTGGTGTTTTTGGGAAGAAATTGACGTCAGCTGATTGTCCACAAATAGCCCAAGGTTGCATGCAATGACCAGAGGTGTGATCTGACAGTTGTCTGTAAGGAAGACAGGATCCTGATGAGCAGTTCAGTTTTGCTGGTTAATTTTCAGCCAATGAGCCGAATGAGCAGTTACGGCTGCAACTTTAAAACCATTAACATTAACACTACCTAGGTTTTGGGTTTCCACTTGTGCCACCTGGGCTGCTCTGGCCCCTCATGACATGTCTCCACAGGGCCTCCGGGGAATCCTTTCGGTGCTGTGGATGGCAGGGTGGAGCTTTCATGGATCAGACTTGTTTGACCGCTGCATCCGATGGTGCTTGATTGGATTGGGATCTTGGAAGTATGGGACCGGTGCATGGCAGGCTGCGATGCGATGCTGTGCATTCTGATACATTTCTACCATAGCCAGCATTGAGTTCTTTGCTGATTTGTGCTGCTCTGGCTTTTCTGTGGGATTGGACCGGACAGGCTTGAATGAGCCTTGGATGCCCATGATCCTGTCAGCAGTTTACTGGGGTATAACTGACAGTCACACACCAAGGAATATATGAGTATAGCGAGTGAACAGATCAGGACCAAGCACTGAGCTTTGTGGGACCCCAGTCTGCAAGTAGATTGGAATGGGACCATATCACCCAATATGACCAAGCTTCCTGAGATGTTTCCATAACAACTGGTCATGTACCTGCTGCATTCCAGAGAGCTACAAAATGAAAGAATGCAACAGGTACATGACCAGATGTTATTAAAAAAATGTATGTTAGTAGTGATGAAGCTGCGCAGGCATTGTGAGGTGGTCCGGTCATTGTGGAAGCGATCTGAGCATGGATTGGTCCAATGAGTAAGATTGGAGAGGAAGATGATTTTTGCAGGAGCTATTCTGCTGCTAGTTTAGAAGAAAACAAGAGGAGCGAAGTGGAGGAGGAGTCTTTTCATGATAAAAAGTGCCAATTGTACCATATATTCCAAGTCAGTATTCATATTTTAAAATTTTTAATTCTACCGAGGCGGCACGGTGGTGTAGTGGTTAGCACTGTCGCCTTGCACCTCCAGGGTCCGGGTTCGATCCCCGGCTAGGCTTGATTCTCGTCTCTGTGTGCATGGAGTTTGTATGTTCTCCCCGTGCTTGGTGGATTTTCATCTGGGTACTCCGGTTTCCTCCCACAGTCCAGAGACATGTAGAAATTTGGGAAATTGGCGTTCCCAAATTGCCTGTAGTATGTGAACGAGTGAGTGTGTGTGTCTGTGCCCTGCGATGGATTGGCACTCTGCGATGGATTGGTGGGTGTCTGTACCCTGCCATGTGCCCCAAGTCTCCTGGGATAGGCTCCGCCCCTCACAACCCTGAATACAGGATTAAGCGTTAATGACGAGTGAGTGAATTCTACCGAATGAATATCACTTTTCCACTATCATAACGTGCAAAAAAGCTAAACATGAACCATCATGAGTCAGGGACCATCTGAGTGTGTGTTAATGATGATTGTGAATTCACGACGTGTTGGAATAAGACTCCATAAATGTTTATGTGTAACTTATTGTGAAAAAGCTCAGTGTGTTAAAGCTCTGAGTTACCGAGCAGAAGGTTGTTGGTTTGAGCCCCAGCTCCAGAAAGTTGCAGCTGTTCTGAAGTTGAGTTCCTTCATGCTGTCTGCTCCAGGTGTTGACCCTGCACATTGACATCAGTGTCCTAACTAATCAGGGATACATGAAGAACAATTCCTCTCCCTGCCAGCAGAGGTCATGATCACCAGAATACTAATGCGACCTCTTACCTCCACGTCCTCTCTACTTCCTGTTTGTTTATTATATAATCACACGGTTCTAATGGACTGTGAAGTGCTGAGTGAGTCCTGGATTTCTCACAGTGACGCCGCATGTCCTGCTTGTTCAACACTCATTAAGTTCAGGAATTATGGTTTGGACTTTGAAACATCGATCAACCTCAGTCCAGCTGTGTTACAGATTCACACTAGTCGGTTGGTGGCTTAGCGGTTAGCACTGGATTAGTGTTTTATCAGCATTGAAAGTGTTTAATCTGTAGGAAAAGTCTTGATGACAGCAATCTGATACCGAAATGTTTTTAATTAAAGGCGCATGTTAATCATCAGAGAGGCGGCGCTTCTCCAGCTGTCGATCACAAGAGATATCTATAAATAATTACGCTGACATAGAATATGACATCAAACACAAGCAGCTTTTTACTGATTAAAAGGAAACCTGTGTGTAATTGTTGCCTTTACACATCTTTACACATTTTTTCGGACACTTTCTGTTTCTCTCCAGTTGTTTATGTTCACACCGTCTGCTTTATACACGCCCTGAGCAATACAAGAAACACTGAAAATGAAAATCAAATCAAATTCAGGTGCAACAGCGCTGTTCTCATCTCAGACCTGCTGTAAATCAATATTTAATAAAGAGTCAAAAATCCGAACAGAAGAAAAGCTGCTTCGATTAAAATCACAATGTTTTTTTTTAAATCTTCCTCCAAAACTAATTATAGCGATACATCAAAACGACAGCAGTACTGTGTGTGTGTGTGTGTGTGTGTGTGTGTGTGTGTGTGTTATCTGATCTGTACTACACACACTATCAGACGTGTAACTGATCCTGAGTGAATCTGGACATGAGCGCTGCCGATGTGTGTGTAGATTAAACCCTGCGCTCGTCCGCTAATGATTAATGAGAAACACCGCCGCGTTTATTTATGCCACGTGTGTTTTACGTACGTTATCTCTCACTCTATCAACCTTCGGCTTCTTTCATTTGGTTTCCTCACGGGTCGCTGAGTCATGAGGAAACGTTCATTTATCTCAATAGTGCTCTAAATAACACAGCTGACATTTAACACTGGCTTTATTCTGATGGATCGCTCTTTTACTGTGTGTGTGTGTGTGTGTGTGTGTGTGTGTGTACTTAGAAGAAAATTGGTGTGCAAGAAGTTTCTGAAAAATATATTTTGAAAACAGCGGCTGTGACAGTAGCGCAGGTTTATATTAATGCGCTCGCTTTGATATGTTTTGGTTTCCATAGCAACGTCTGGTTCAGTGGGCCGTGTACAGCGCGCTGGTGATAAACTGATTTCTTCTTAAGTGTGTAAATTGCTGACATGATGAAGTTTTCTGTAAGATGTGTGTGTGTGTGTGTGACATGAGTGTAAGGAGTCGCCAGTGTGAGCGCCATGTAACAGTCGGAACTGGAATCTTCAGGAAAGAGGGAGGAGTTTACGCGGCTTTATGGTTTCTTGGTCACGTCACCAGCTGCCATGTGTCTCTTATTAGATTGAGGCTGGTGACAGAACAGGTGTTTATCGCTGCTATAACATAAGAGGCAACAGGAACTCATGCAATCCAAAGACATCAAATGTAACTGTAAATGGATATGAAGTATGACATCATTGTTTATTGGATTAAGTGTTGGAATAAAGCTGTGCTTTTACACATCATCATCCTCTCTGACCTCTCTGGTCGTGTGGTCCATAAACACCGTCATTGTGTATTCTAATGTATATGTGACGAATCGAGGCATCTCCTTGTTCTATATTTGCATGATGGGAAACGTCCTTGTAATTAGACTCGAGTTACGCGCAGACAGGACAGCCGCTTTTGTTCCCCTGACTCAGGATTTGAGTTAGTGACCTAATGATGGTTAGAGACCTCCGGAGGTGTCTGTCTGTCTAAACGTACATGTATTTACATTATTAGAGAGACGTCAGAGGACAACAGTGTACTGTACAGAACTGTAGCACAGAGCTAAGATAATAAACCAGAGGTCTAACACTGCCCCCTAGTGGAGCCGGGCAACACTCTCTGTATATAATCACGTTACTGTACGGTAAAACAGATGATAAACTAAATGTCCAGGAAAGAATATGGAGTCCATAAAGGAATACAAATCGACAAAGGTTTCAAAGACGGAAGCTGTCATGAGTCTCAGAGTGTCGAATCAGAAACAAAGCTGCTGATTGGTCGGCTGCTGTAACGCCCCCTGATGACATCATCAACTGTCAGCAAGAACTGAAATTGTCGAGCATTTTGTGTGCTTCAGTGAAAAATGTAGTACTTTAATCCAAGACACATTAAACTGTATAATACGAAGTCCATAAAATAAAACATGACTCCTACGAAACTCGAGACAGACAGACAGAGAAATGATGTCACTGAACATTTCTGCCCTCCTCACACACTTCCCCTTGCCCATGTGCTCTTGCCACAGGAAATGAAATCAATGTCACTTTCACAAATGCAGAGGCGCTGGACCGAAGTGCGCTGGGCCGGATGCAGAATCTGTGTGTGTGCTGTGTTTATACTCTCACTCTTACTCTCATAACACACACATTACAGCTACTACACATATCTCCTTTATTTGATGAACACACGCGCACACACACACACACACACACACACACACACCCCTACAGTCCTGATATCACACAAAGTCCTACACCATGTGCATGATTTCAAACACAACAAAGATCACACACATGGACACACACTGAACCTTATGACATAAAGAACATCAGAACATAAAACTCACTGCCGCTGCGTCTCCTCCAGCTCCACTCCTCTGTTACTTACTCAGAGATTATAATCGCTTTTTATTAAGTTAATAAGTTTACTTCTTATTACAATTTTTCTACATTTTATTACAGTGGAACCTTGGATTACAAGCATATTCGATCCGGAAGCGGGCTCATATTCCTAAACATTCGTAAATCAAATCGGATTTTCCCATAAGAAATAATGGAAACTCAAATTATTCGTTCCACAGCCCAAAAAGATACATAAATAAAAATAATGAATACAAAATCTAAAGTACAGATAAAACAAATTAACCTACACTTTACCTTTAAAAAAAGAAAAAATATTCCAAACAAATAAATGTTTCCATTTATGCGTGCAGGCGCTGTGTGTGTGTGTGTATCTAACCTCTCTAATGAAACTTGCTTTTGCTTTACGCATGCGCACACACGTGTGTTATAATAAACAGTACACGCGTGCAGTACACACACGCATACAGACACAAAATAAAAGATGCTTTATACAGACACGTGGTCACAGTGTTATAGTAAACCGTACAGGCTGCACTGATGTTGATTATATCAGTGGAGACGAGCACTAAGACCAAGCAGGGGAGACGATTACCCACAATTCCGCAGCGCAAGAGAGAGAAAAAACATTGGCTCAGCTGTGATCACGTGACGCTCAGCATCAAAACAAGAAGCGCATGGAAGATACATGATATTCGGTACTCGTAAACCAAGACTTCGTTCGTTTTTCAAGTCAAAATTTATTAAAAATCTTTGCTCGTCTTGCGGAACACCGTAAACCACGTTACTCGCAATCCGAGGTTTCACTATAATTATGTTCTCCTGAAAACTTGATTCTTATTATAAATATTACTTCAACATTAAATTTATTTTTTGTGTATTTTTGTTTATTAGTAGTAGTAGTAGTAGTATTTTCTGGTCACAGGCAGGTGTGTAAGTTTTTCACTAGACTTTATACTTTCTATGGTTGTGTATGTAATAAATTAAAATATTTTATTACATAAAAAATAAATAATCATGTGTTTTTATCTTAAAGAAATTACATTAAAGAGGCAGAATCCTGAGGTATTATATATTAGTAGATAAAACATATGTAGTATATGTAGTATAGTATAGTTTATACGTAGTGTGTGTGTGTGTGTGTGTGTGTGTATGTGTGTGTGCGCCCTGCGATGAATTGGCACCCTGTCCAGGGTGTACCCTGCCTCGTGCCCAAAGCCTCCTGGGATAGGCTCCGCCCCCCGTAACCCTGAATACAGGATAAAGTGGTATAGAAGATGTGTGAGAGTGATAGAGACTGGAATTTTGAGAGAACTGTAATTAGAGATGTGTAGGTGTACAAAATTTTTATGATTAATCTCAGTATTTTTTCTAATTTTCTGAAATGTTATGAAAGTCGTTTCCCAAAAATTAGTCAGAATTTTAGAAAAGAGCAGCTCATTTAATTTAGATTATTATTATTAGTAGTAGTAGTAGTGGTATTAACAGTTATTATGTAATTTAAATAATTAGTCAAATCAGGGAGAACTTTGGGAAAATGCACTAAGGGTTTGAGATACTGTGCAAAAGTCTTGACCCCCTCATTCATGCATATTTTCTACCAAAGAGCCAGGTTTTCTCTATTTTGTGTCTCATTTTCAGCCCAATTCATGTCCCGAGTCACTGTCATTCAAACATTGAAACACACCTAACTTCAGTCCTCATCCAGTGAGAAACAGGTGCAGATGATGAGAGATGATCAGGAGGTGATTAGTTGACTGCTGATGGTGAACGCTGAGGGGTTGGAACAGACGAGAGGGGAAATGAGGCGCTGCCGAGGCTGGTACAGAAACAACCAGTTTTTAAATCATATCTTTAGACTCTTTGCAGCCTGTCGCAGGAAAACATTTGTTCCCATTTCATTCATTTAATTAAATTTAATGTGAGGGGGTCAAAATCTTCTCATGGATGTTTAAGATGAAGAAACATATTGAGACGTACTGAAATCATAACTCAGAAATCTTGACATAATGAGTCTTAACTTTGAGATAATAAATGACAATTTTTGTGAAATTGAAATCAGAATAATCAGTCTATGATATGATGATAAAATAGCGATGCTTTAAAGGTACGTCTTTAGATTATGATTATTATTTTAGATTATACGTCTGGAGATAATAATTAGCATTAGTGGAGCTTTAACACTAGTGTAATACACTAACAGGTTATGTTGGCTCACCACAAAGACAAAATGTTAATCAATAATTGCAGCATATTTTTGTGTTTGTATATGCGTACATACACACACACACACACACACACACACACACACACACAAATCTTGCATTCCGAGTGTGAAGTGGCTGAGAGCAGAGAGCGAATGCTGATGCTCATCAGCGTCTCTTATCCGAAATAAAAAGGACAATTTCATGCAGTTTAGTGACCTCATACGCAGCTCCTTTTCATTTCCGCTGAAAATGGAATTGACGAAGCGGAACATCGCTGTGAAAACACCTTTATTACCTGCCGCAGTCCTGAGGACGTTTTTAATCTTTCATCTTTCTGCACTGCGTCGCTCCTGACACGCGGCTCCTGACGCTGATGTGTTCCCCTGCGCGCGGTCATTAGTATTCAGATAGACTTTAGCACTTCAGCGTCTGTGCAGATGGAGAGATATGTTAATGTGTGTGTGTGTGTGTGTGTAAACAGAAAGAGCTGAAAAAAGGCTAGTTGACTGTAATGTAGATTGAAAAAAAAAGCTTAGAAATAAATTTGACTTTAAACCAGAGCACACGGTACATGATGATAATAATAATCATAATAATAATAACAGTCTGTTTAATATTCATTAATTATCTCACTATTTCTATTTACTCTTTAGCAATACCACTGTAAAAATGTGTTTTGAGTGCTTTATATATATTTAAGTCATTTAATTATCAGTTATTTGCCTTGAGAGTAACTATTAACAATTAAACTAGTTTTCAGTCAATTTTCAACATTAAATTAATGATATTTTGAAGCACTGAAATAAAGCACTCTCTACACTTGGCTTTTATCCCATATGAGTAACAGGGCTGGTTTCTTTTCAAATAATAATAATAATAATAATAATAATAATAATATAATTTATAGGCCCCTTTCAAGCACCCAAGGACACTTTACATTGAACATAAAAGGTAAGAAAGTAAAAGCTGCAAATAATAAGGAACTGAGAACAAAATGAATAAAAAATGATCAGTTAAGATTCGCCAGATGATATTAAAATAAAGTAAAATAAAATGAGTCAATCATTGATTGCTATGTAGAAATCAAATCACTAATAAAAGTAAATGCATATAAATAAATTATATAAAGCAGACACTTTAGCATCTATGGTAATAATGTGACAAGGACATTTCATTCTATGACTCATGTCATTTTTGTTGTTGTCATTTCACTTCTTTCTCTTTTCTGTAACAGGGCTGTACTTTTAGAGTGAACATATTTTTAAAAAATAGAACGAGAGGAGATGATTTTTAGGAAATTTGCATGGTGCAACTTCCTGTACAGGTGAATGAGTTCAGGTAAAACGGCTGAGTCAAACTAAAAGTTCTCCTTTATCATGACTGAAATTATCATGACTTTATAACATCTCATATTTCACCTGTTCTGACTGCATTTACATTTAAGGCATTTGGTCGACCTTATAATTGTATCTTATTCCTAGCCCTTAACTTTGGGTGCCAAAACTTTAACACAGTCTTTAAAAGGCAGAAATATATATATATATGTGTGTATATATATGTATATATATATAGATGGTGACAATCCATCGCAGGGCTCACATGTACTTTGAGAAATATGGAAACTAGTCAGTTTGATTAATCTGTATGTCTTTGGACTGTGGGAGAAAACTGGAGGAAAACTCATAAAGCATGGGGAGAACATGCGCACACACACACGCACACACACACACACACACACACACACACACACACACACACACACATACACACACACACATACACACTCAACCCTGACCCTGGAGGTGCAAGGCAACAGTGCCTACCACTTGGCCAGCCAAAAGGTAAGGGTATGTCCACACCTCTCCCAGGAGAGGCACCCACTGTTTTAGGGGCAGTTCCTTAGGGGTCAGGTTGACAAGTCTACACCTGATTGTATCTGATCAGTTGAGGGTGACCCTGGGTATCCCCACCTTCCATGTCTCTCAGATTCGCCGCGTGGTCCCTTGACCACTGTCTACACCCCCCCAGCCTCCCCCACCCCCCTTCACTGTTCGTAGGCTCCTCAAGTCTCGCCGCCGTGGGCGTGGCCTCCAGTACCTAGTAGACTGGGAGGGCTATGGTCCAAAAGAGAGAAGCTGGGTACCCGCCAAATTCATCCTAGACCGTACTCTAATAACTGACTTCCACAGACTTCACCCCGAAGCACCCGCGAGAACGCCTGGGGGCGTCCATAGAGGGGAGGGTACTGTCACGACACGTCAAGCCACAGCCCCGTCATGATCACCTGAGAACTCCCATTCCACACTCTCAACCACTTCTTACACCCTATCGCCTCACTCTCTGCTCTCCACACACCTGTACACTATCAGTGATCACCTGTCATGCCTATATAAACCACACTCTGCCATCACCAGGTCGCCAGTTTATTGTGTGCCTCACCAGCCCAATATACCAGCGTTTCTTCTCGTCATAGTCTGCCTAGTTATCGACCACGTTTTGTTTCACCGACCACGTCTTTGCCTCTCACCCTTTTAATTCTAGTTTTTTGGATTTTGCCTATCGACTGCTTACCTGTTATTGACCACGAGCTTGGATCACGGACTTTCTCTCTACTCCCCGGCTTCGACCCTCGCCTGTTTACGACCACGATTTATCCTCGCTCCACGCCGAGCTCACACTGCCTACTCCAACCGGCTCACACAGCTCTCTCTTCCCACGTCGGCTCTGCATGCTCCCGCTTCACCGCAAGGATCAGGTTTCACACGCCGGCATACATATCGGATCGCACCTCGCTCGCGCCGGCTCTGCGCGCTTCCGCATTCCAGCGATACTCCTCCTGCTCACACCGCAGCGCGGAGCTAAACTCAAGTCTTGCTTTTACTATCACCACTCTTCTGGCTCAGTCATACACAAGCACTCACTAATTCCTGTCCGTGATCAACTCACAATCTGCGCGTGGATCCATCACGCCCTCTGCCGGCCCCCTGACAGAATAAACTGGCCAAAAGGAATGGATCCAGCAGAGGCAGCTCACCTGAGGGGGGCATTAGAGAGCCAAGGAGCCCTCTTAGGCACACATCAGCAGGAAATAACACAGATAACCAACACATTTCAAACCATCACAGAAACCCTGCAATCTCTTTCCGTTCAGATTCTAAATCAGCCACCTCCTGCAGTTTCTCCTCAACTTCCTCCTCCAGTGCTCTCCCCAGCACAGGAACCACGTCTCCCTGCTCCACCTACCTATGATGGAAATCCAGCCACGTGTCGTTCCTTTCTATCTCAATGTTCCCTCGTTCTGGAGCTACAGTCCGCATCATTTCCCACAGAGCGTTCTAAAGTTGCCTATATCATCACCCTCCTTACTGGAAAGGCAAGAGAGTGGGGAACGGCTCTGTGGGATGCCCAAGTTCCATGCTGCTTCACTTTTACCATGCTGCAAGACTTTTACTGACGAAATGAGGAGGGTTTTTGATCGATCCTTCACAGGGCATCAGGCAGCAAGCCAAATACTTCAGTTACGCCAGGGAGTACGTTCTGTTTCGGATTATGCCATTGATTTTCGGACTCTGGCCCCCTCGTGCGACTGGGATGAAAAGGCCCTTTTTGACTGCTTCCTACATGGGATTTTAGACCCAATTAAAGACGAGCTCGCGGCTCGAGAGCTCCCATCGGACTTGCAGGGACTCATTGACATAGCAACACGTTTGGACGGGCGCAAGCGGATTCGGCAATCGGAACGGCAGTCATGTCTTACACCATGCACCTCGGCACCGGCCTTAGTCACCCCCGAGGCATCCCCTGAACCCATGCAGATAGGCCGTACACGCATCTCACCGAAGGAACGCCAGCGCCGCAGAGACGATGGCGCCTGCTTCTACTGCGGTCAGGCTGGTCACGCTGTATGTTCCTGCCCATTAAAAGGTCAGGCCCCCCCCCGTAATTCTGGGGATACAGGGGGGCCCAGCTTCTAGTTCTTCCCCGGACCAACGATCATGTTTTTCAGTGACTTTGACTCATGATCAATCTTATGCCACTTATGCCTTAGTGGATTCCGACCAGAACTTAATTTCCTCCTTTACTGTATCCAAGTTTCAAATTCCTCTCACACCCCTACACCAACCTTTCACTGTTCAGGCCCTTGATGGTAGCAGACTTACACCCATTACTCATCGCACTATCCCCATTACCTTACAGTTTTCAGGCAATCACACTAAAACCATCATGTTTCTAACCATTCAAAATGCTCACGCACCCATCGTGTTGGGGCTACCTTGGCTAAGACTACATAACCCCCACATTGATTGGGTTAAAAGGAGCATCCTTGATTGGAGCCCCGCCTGCCTCTCCTCATGCCTACACTCAGCTCTTATGGGCCATACCTCGCCTTGGCCACGAGAGGATATCCCCGATTTATCCAAGGTCCCCACTGAATATCACGACCTACGACAAGTGTTCAGTAAGTCACGGGCTCTCCCTACCTCCTCACCGCCCCTATGACTGCTCAATTGACCTCCTTCCCGGCACCTCTCCACCTAAGGGGCGACTCTACTCCCTCTCTCAACCTGAGAGAGAGGCCATGGAACAGTACATTTAATGAGTCACTTGCAGCAGGGATTATCTGCACATCATCATCACCAGCGGGAGCAGAATTCTTTTTCGTTGAAAAAAAAGACAAGTCCCTCAGACCTTGCATTGATTATAGAGGATTAAACGAGATCACGATAAAGAACCGCTACCCTCTTCTGCTAATGTCATCCACCTTCGAACTCCTCCAGGATGCCCATGTCTTCACCAAGCTAGACTTAAGAAACGCCTATCACCTGGTCAGGATACGAGAAGGTGATGAGTGGAAGACTGCCTTTAACACCCCCACCGGCCATTACGTGTATCTCATAGTTCCGTTTGGCTTGACCAATGCGCCGGCCGTGTTTCAGGCCCTCATTAATGACATCTTCAGGGATTTTCTCAACGTCTTTGTTTTTGTGTATTTGGATGACATCCTAATATTCTCACGCTCTGCAAAGAAACACAAATGTCATGTACGTCAGGTCTTGCAACGACTATTAGAAAATAAACTTTACGTCAAAGCAGAAAAGTGCAAGTTCCATTGCACCTCCACCTCTTTTTTGGTTACTCCATTTCCCCTGCAGGCATCCAGATGGACCCCACCAAGGTCAAGGCAGTCACCGACTGGCCGACACCATCTTCAAGGTGTGAACTCCAACAGTTCCTGGGGTTCGCTAACTTTTACCGCCACTTCATTCGAAACTATAGCACGGTGGCGGCCCCACTCACGACACTCACCTCATCCAAAACCGTGTTCCGATGGAACTCACTGGCCGATAAGGCCTTCAAAGAACTTAAGCGTCGCTTCACCACGGCACCTGTCCTCATTTTTCCCGACCCTCTCCTCCAGTTTGTCGTGGAAGTGGATGCATCCGAGACAGGAGTAGGGGCTGTCTTGTCACAGAGATCCCCTGAGGATAACAAACTTCACCCTTGCTCCTTTTTCTCCCGCCGTCTCACTCCCCCAGAACGGAACTATGGCATAGGGGATCGTGAACTCTTGGCGGTCAAGCTGGCGCTCGAGGAGTGGAGACATTGGTTAGAGGGGGCAAAACACCTCTTCCTTGTTTGGACTGACCACCGGAACTTAGAGTACCTGAAGACAGCGAAGAGGCTAAATTCACGTCAGGCACGATGGTCACTGTTCTTCTCTCGGTTCCAGTTTATATTATCATACCGTCCTGGGTCTAAAAATGTCAAGCCTGATGCCCTCTCCCGACAGTTCTCCACGCCCCAGGACATGTCCATGCCTGAGATGATTCTCCCCCCCCATTGCCTCGTGGCAACGACCCGTCTGGATGTGGAGCACCTCGTCCAACGGACTCTCGAACGAGAACCAGGCCCAAGTGTCGTTCCCCCCAACAAGCTCTTCGTTCCCGCCTCTGTTCGCCCTCAGGTGTTGGACTGGGCCCACAGTTCCAGATTGGCCTGCCACCCTGGGGTGACACACACTCTCTTCCTCCTTAACCAACGCTTCTGGTGGCCCACCATCAAGGAGGAAGTCAAGGATTTTGTAGCTTCCTGCAATGTCTGTTCCAGGAATAAGAACTCAAACCAACCTCCTGAGGGTCTACTGAGACCTCTCCCCATCCCTCACCGCCCCTGGTCCCACATTTCCATCGACTTTATCACTGGACTACCACCATCACACAATCACACCTGTATCTTGACCATTGTGGATCGCTTTTCTAAAGCTACTCATTTCATTCCACTACCCAAGCTTCCGTCTGCTAAAGAAACAGCTGAACTCCTGATCAACCACGTCTTCCGAATTCATGGACTCCCCAACGAAATTGTTTCGGACAGAGGCCCCCAGTTTACTGCCCAGTTCTGGAAAGCCTTTTGCTCTCTCATTGGCGCCAGTCCCAGTCTCTCATCTGGTTTTCATCCTCAGACCAATGGCCAAACGGAACGGATGAACCAGGAACTTGAGAAATCCCTACGGTGCATGGCCTCTCAGGACCCATCCTCCTGGAGCCGCTTCCTCCCCTGGGTTGAGTATGCCCACAACTCGCTCCCTACTTCCTCCACAAGCATGTCTCCCTTCCACTGCTGTCTGGGTTATCAACCACCCCTTTTTTCAGCCCAGGAAGAGGAGGTAGCTGTTCCCTCAGCCCTAACCTTCATCCGCTGCTGCAAAAGGACATGGCAACGGGCCCGCAAGCAGCTTTTGTGCACAATAAGCACTTTCCAGCGCCAGGCTAACCGCCACCGGTCGTCAGCCCCCCGTTATCGCATCGGCGATATTAATCCATGCGCTGTACGACTCTCTCTACCCCTCTCCATGCGCCGGATTAACCCCACCTTCCATGTCTCTCAGATTCGCCGCGTGGTCCCTTGCCCACTGTCTACACCCCCCCCCCCCCCCCCCCCAGCCTCCCCCACACCCTCGACTCATAGATGTGGGCGAAGCCTTCACTGTTCGTAGGCTCCTCAAGTCTCGCCGCCGTGGGCGTGGCCTCCAGTACCTAGTAGACTGGGAGGGCTATGGTCCAGAAGAGAGAAGCTGGGTACCCGCCAAATTCATCCTAGACCGTACTCTAATAACTGACTTCCACAGACTTCACCCCGAAGCACCCGCGAGAACGCCTGGGGGCGTCCATAGAGGGGAGGGTACTGTCACGACACGTCAAGCCACAGCCCCGTCATGATCACCTGAGAACTCCCATTCCACACTCTCAACCACTTCTTACACCCTATCGCCTCACTCTCTGCTCTCCACACACCTGTACACTATCAGTGATCACCTGTCATGCCTATATAAACCACACTCTGCCACCACCAGGTCGCCAGTTTATTGTGTGCCTCACCAGCCCAATATATCAGCGTTTCTTCTCGTCATAGTCTGCCTAGTTATCGACCACGTTTTGTTTCACCGACCACGTCTTTGCCTCTCACCCTTTGAATTCTAGTTTTTTGGATTTTGCCGTTATCGACTGCTTACCTGTTATCGACCACGAGCTTGGATCACGGACTTTCTCTCTACTCCGCGGCTTCGACCCTCGTCTGTTTACGACCACGATTTATCCTCGCTCCGCGCCGAGCTCACGCTGCCTACTCCAACCGGCTCACACAGCTCAATCTTCCCACGTCGTCTCTGCATGCTCCCGCTTCACCGCAAGGATCAGGTTTCACACGCCGGCATACATATCAGATCGCGCCTCGCTCGCGCCGGCTCTGCGCGTTTCCGCATTCCAGCGATACTTCTCCTGCTCACACCGCAGCGCAGAGCTAAACTCAAGTCTTGCTTTTACTATCACCACTCACAATCTACGCGTGGATCCATCACGCCCTCTGCCGGCCCCCCTGACAAAATGAACCTGTACTGAAGAGGAATGGATGCGT
Source organism: Clarias fuscus (assembly GCA_030347435.1). Lineage (NCBI taxonomy): Eukaryota > Metazoa > Chordata > Actinopteri > Siluriformes > Clariidae > Clarias > Clarias fuscus. Next base: position 39,552,867 of record CM059209.1, on the reverse strand, counting down.
TTATCTGGTTTTCAGATACTCGGCTCACTTTGGCTCTGTCTGTACATCTGGACTCCACCTGCTGCTCCAGAGCTGCTCTCAGGCTCAAGGGTTTATGGGTACGAGAGCTAAAGAGAGGGAGAAGAACATCATGTAAAACCTTCAGCCTCTGAAATACACAGATTACTGTTTTTTAAAAAACGCGCTATAATTACACAGCTAATAATAACTTCTCTATAAAGCATGAGCGTTCAGAATCAGGCGTCACTTTAATCCAGTTCTGATTACTTTTTTATACAACAAAAGAAACCAGCCAGATGTTTTAAAAATGTAAGTCATTAAAAACCTGACACAAGGAATAATGTAACTGAACTCTTTTGCATTTTTTTTTCCTTTAAAAAAGAATCACCATCGTCAATCAGATGAAGCAGAGCGGAGGTCAGTGTGTGTGTGTGAGATGAATTTACATCAGCTAGAATTTAATCACTGGGTAAACTGTTCCTCAGCTGCTGTTGCCATGATCACGGAGCAAACGTCAGGGTTAAAGTGAGGAAAAGTCTAGAAAAGTGTGGGAGGACAAGTGAGTGCTGAGAACTACACTTACACACACACACTTACACACACTTATGCTGGACAATGTTATCATTAAACTCTGAAATAACGCTGGTCATCTCCTTATACTGACACCTGTCAGTCAGTGTGATGTTTAATGCAGCAGGTGAACAGTCAGGTCTTAAAGTTGACGCGTCGTTGCGAGTGTAAGAAACTGAGTGACTCTGATCAAGGAAAAACTGGCTGGGTCAGAGCGTCTCCCAATCTGCAGCTCTTCTGGGATGTTCCCGGGCTGCAGGGGTCAGGACATAGCAAAAGTGCTCCAAGGAAGGAGAACTGGTGACCCAGTGACAGGGTCAGGGTCTCCCGGGAGGCACGTGGGGAGCGAAGGCTGCGTGTTCTTGTCCCAATAGAAACGTTACAGAAGCTCAAACTGCTGATGAAGTGATAGAAAGGAGTCAGAACTCAGCACAGGGCAGTTTGTGTGTGTCGCTGCAGCGCGGGCAGAGCGTCCATGCTGGCCCGCGTCCTCCACCAGAACACCTACACTGGGCACGTGGGGATCAGACCTGACACATTGTGTGTGTGTGTGTGTGTGTGTGTGTGTGTGTGTGTGTGTAGTAGGCTTACAAAATTAACAATCAAAACCAGTTCTTGTCTTCACTCTGAATTATACACTCCGGTTATTTCAAATAAAGGTAGAAAACAATGAGCTACACTAAAGAGAGCTAAACAATAGAAAGACTGTTTATACTGTGTGTGTGTGTGTGTGTGTGTGTGTGTGTGTGTGTGTGTGTGTGTGTGTGTGTGTGTGTCTGTTTGTGTGTGTGTGATCACATCCCACATGGAGTAATTGCTTATTTTCCACTTTCTTTTAATCATAATTCCGTATTTGAGATTCGTTTTGTCTCCTCACATAAAGCTTGATCTATTCATTATGGAAATGAGTTAACATGCTGTGTGTGTGTGTGTGTGTGTGTGTGTGTGTGTGTGTGTGTGTGTGTGTGTGTGTGTGTGTGTGTAGCCCACTGGCACCGATGCATTCTGGGAAGGATAAATATAACACAGTCAGTGACCGTGAAATCACAACTGGACCCTGAGGCTTAGAAAACAAACACACACACACACACACACACACACACTCACACACACACACACACACACACACACACACACTGCAGTCATGATGTAGCTTCATTAAAGAACATTACAGAGAGGTTCTGGAAGCCTCTAAAGCATGTGGAGTGGAGCCGAGAGCGGAGGAGGCGGAGCGTCTGGACTTTATTCCTCTGACGCCGCAGATATTTATTATAATTCAAGTAAATCAAAGAACAATAAGATTAAACAAGTCACATCTTTTCCTTTGTGTTACAGCAGCTATAAACATCTCAGTTCCAGATTAATCAGAAATAATGAGAGAATTATTTTATCATTGAAACAAAGATATATTTAACCCTGTGTGGTCTCCACTCTCAAACATCTCACTCATGTCCGCTCCATCACTTCCCCGTAGAGGGAAGCTTCAAATCATTAGAAGAGAAATAAAGATGTTTACAGCCTGGTCTGGTCTCTAGAGCTAGAGAGGGTGACATGCGGAGGTGCGATCGGGCGTCATGTAGGCTTGGAGTGACCGAGTTCAATCAAATGCAATCACAAACACACACGACGACACCTCGGCATCCGTGTTTAATCCGGTCCGGAGACGAGTTCTTAAGATGAAGCGTCGTAGTGTGAAACGCGTTGTCTCATAGGAAATAATGTAAATGAAGATAATCCGTTCCAGCCGCCCAAAAATATGACCAATGTTACCAATTTCCAACACCATAATCATATTTCTGCAAATAAAAACAATCAAAACATTTAGAAAAGACATGATGAAGTAAAATATGAAATAAATAGACATGAATCCTCACTTAACATTATTTTATGATTCCTCTCGGCACCGGCTGCTTTAAAAACCAAACTGAAAGCGGATCCCTTTTCTTCTTGATAACATTCTTGAGACCCCATGATGCTACGTCTTCACTAAATCTAACACAAAACATTAGATTAAAAAAATAAAAAAACATAAACTCACATCGTAAACGAGTTTGCCACCATTCGGTTCGAACTGATTCAGTCACACATACGCCGGAAATTCTCCGTATGATGCGGCACATTTATTGCAGTTCTTAAGGTGAAACTTGTGAGGCGGGAGCGTTTGTGTGCAGAGGTACCGCTGTAATATTAAATACATTAGCATTTGAGCGAAACCTAAGCTAGCTATCTGGTGGTGACTGAGGTAAGTAGGCGTGTTCCAACCAACAGCCACCAACAGTTTGTTCACTCCGCCCATTTTACCATTTATGGATCAGCTTCAGCCAAGATGGCGACAACCAGCGCTGCGACGTCTGAGCTTCAACGCGGCTCTTCAGGAAACCTGTGTGTGATGTCACAGAGTGGGCGTGTCCAGCCCTTATACAGTTATCACACTGCATGAACAGCTGAAAGACACATTGGGTGTACACCTGTGTGTGTGTGTGTGTGTGTGTGTGTGTGTGTGTGTGTGTGTGTGTGTGTGTGTGTGTGTGTGTGTGTGTGTCGTTCTGACCTTCATGTCTGTAAAGAACACAATTTACTTTCTCTTTTAACTTTATAAATCTGTCAACTGTGACAAAATGCTCAACATTTATTGGCTTTATCTGTGTGTGTGTGTGTGTGTGTGTGTGTGTGTGTGTGTGTGTGTGTGTGTGTGTGTGTGTGTGTGTGTGTGTGTGCACGCACTGCGGGTATTTTTTTTGACTCCCACTGTGTGTGTGTTTTTATATATATATTAAATATTAAATTCAGTGGTGTATGGTAAACACACATTCTCCTTCCTCATCACTTCCCTTTCATTTCAGAACTGCAGATAAGACAGAAAAACAGCATTGTGTGTGTGTGTGTGTGTGTGTGTGTGTGTGTGTGTGTGTGTGTGTGTGTGTGTGTGTGTTTGTGTGTATGTGTGTGTGTGTGTGTGTGTGTGTGTGCTGTTTTTTTTTCTCCTGCAGGGACAAAAATGCCATTTTCAGTTCATGTGGTGATAACACTGTTACACAGCAAGGACAGAGCAAACACACACACACACACACACACAAACACACTTATATAAATTTGTGCTGTTCCAATAGACAAACTTAAAGTAAGAACATTAGTAATTACATTTAAAACAATGAAGAGAAAAACCTGTGTATAATTTTCTGCTCCATGTTTTCACAGTTCATCATTAAACACATTAAAGCTCGTCGTCATGTGAGACTCGACTCGGTCTAGAGTTTTCTCTCTCAGTCTGACGGTGACGTCACAATCATTTTATAAAGTGTTCCTGTGAACGCTGCTACTGGCCACAGTTACTCTAAATGAGCTGCAGCTGTTCACAGATGTGGTGAATAAGGAAGCGATCCCATGTACCGGAATTTGATCCTGATCCAAAACAATCTCGAGATTAACTTGAGATGTTAATGTTGTAATACAGTGCATCTAAACAATCTGAATATCATGACAAAGAGCATTTTCTTTCATAACATAATTAAAAAAGTGAAACTATCATATATTCTATAGTCATTAAATGTGAAATTTAAGTGAAATATTTCAAGATTTTTCTCGATGATTTTCACCTCATAAAATCCATTATCTCAAAATATTTGAAAATTCCCTAAAATTAATCACAAAAGAATTTACAAACAGAAATGATAAAATTATAAACACGTATGTCGATGCACTTGGTCGCGGCTCGTCCGTGTGGCGCGGCATGGAGGTGACCACCCTGTGGCAGTGCTGAGTCGTATATCTTAGCACCTATCTTAGCTTCAAAAGTCCTAACTGAGAGTCCTAGACTAAAAGTGACTTAGAAAACTTCTCAGAGCAACTCTGAGTAAGGAAAGTACAAAACCCTTTATCTTATTGAGGGGGCGTGGTCGACCCCGGTGCTAGGGATGATGCAGCAATTCAAGGACTGTGATTGGTTGATATAAAATGACCTCTGACCTCTGCAAAGATCTTGAAATGCGCTCTTTGTGAAAATATGATATGATATGACGATAATAGAACAGACAGTAAAATCATATCGTTTGTATATAATGAAACTGTATAATCATCACTACAGGCTGCTTTATGCAGAGGTTCTGTTACAGGCGAAATGTCTTAAAGATCATTAAACAGCCAAATGTTGAACATGTGTCGACTTTTGAAGCAGCTGATTTCCACGCAGTAGTTTCTATATTAAAGTTCTCACATTTATTTACCGTATTGATTTTATTACTTGTGATCCATTTCAGATTGATGGGAACAAAATGTCTCAGCTTTTACCAGTTTACATGATCACAGGACAGTTTGAGATGGAAGGAAGTAAAAGAACAAGATGTTTCGTGAATCATTTTGATCTTTACCAAGATTTAGTCCTAAATTGAAGGGGAAATTCTGAGAAAATGCGATAATTCTACGAATTTTCTTAGAATTATGACAAAAATGAAAAAATGACAAAAACCAGCCCCTCTGTAAAACCAGTATCCCCTTACCATCCCCTTTATTTTAATAATGCTGTGTAAAATGTAAAATTTGCCATGAAATGAAATATTAAAACTCTCTATGTATGAGCATCAATAGACTATAAATAACGGCGATTAGCCAATCAGAATTCAATATTGTAACGTGCTGCTCACAAGCTCACACGGGTTTGTGTCATTTACAAACCGGTACTCCGGTTTCCTCACACAGTCCAAACACAGTCTAATTAGTCTTCTCAATCTTGCATGAGTGTGTG
>CM059209.1:39522556-39545056 GCA_030347435.1 Clarias fuscus | reverse complement strand
AGTGTGTTGTTGTGTTACAGTGTGTTGTTGTTGTGCGACAGTGTGCTGTTGTGTTACAGTGTGTTCTTTTTACAGTGTGTTGTTGAGTTACAGTGTGGTGTTGTGTGTTACAGTGTGTTGTTCTTGTGTTACAGTGTGTTGTTGTGTGTTGTGTGTTACAGTGTGGTGTTGTTGTGTGTTACAGTGTGGTGTTGTGTGTTACAGTGTGGTGTTGTTGTTGTGTTACAGTGTGGTGTTGTGCGTTACAGTGTGTTGTTGTGTTACAGTGTGTTGTGTTAGTGTCTTGTTGTTGTGTTACAATGTGTTGTTGTTGTGTTACAGTGTGCTGTTGTTGTGCGACAGTGTGCTGTTGTTGTGTTACTGTGTGTTGTGTTACAGTGTGTTGTTTTTAGAGTGTGTTGTTGTGTGTTGTGTGTTACTGTGTGTTGTCTTCCAGTGTGTTGTTGTTGTGTTACAGTGTGTTATTGTTGTGTTACAGTGTGTTATTGTTGTGTTACAGTGTGTTATTGTTGTGTTTACAGTATGTTGTGTTGTGCTACAGTGTTGTTGTTGTTGTTGTGTTACTGTGTGTCGTGTTAGTGTCTTGTTGTTGTGCTGCAGTGTGTTGTTGTTGTATTACAGTGTGTTGTTGTGCTGGAGTGTGTTGTTGTTGTGTTACAGTGTGTTGTTGTTGTGCTGCAGTGTGTTGTTGTTGTATTACAGTGTGTTGTGCTGCAGTGTGTTGTCTTGTGTTACAGTGTGTTGTGTTGTGTTACAGTGTGTTGTTGTTGTATTACAGTGTGTTGTGTTACAGTGTGTTGTGTTGTGTTACAGTGTGTTGTTGTATTACAGTGTGTTGTTGTTGTATTACAGTGTGTTGTTGTGCGTTACAGTGTGGTGTTGTGCGTTACAGTGTGTTGTGTTAGTGTCTTGTTGTTGTGTTACAGTGTGTTGTTGTGTTACAGTGTGTTGTTGTTGTGTTTACAGTATGTTGTGTTGTGCTACAGTGTTGTTGTTGTTGTTGTTGTTGTGTTACAGTGTGTTCTGTTGTGCTCTTGTTGTGTTACAGTGTGTTGTTAGTGTGTTGTTGTTGTGTTACAGTGTGTTGTGTTAGTGTCTTGTTGTTGTGTTACAGTGTGTTGTTGTTGTATTACAGTGTGTTGTTGTTGTGTTACAGTGTGTTATTGTTGTGTTTACACTATGTTGTGTTGTGCTACAGTGTTGTTGTTGTTGTGTTACAGTGTGTCGTGTTAGTGTCTTGTTGTGTTACAGTGTGTTGTTGTTGTATTACAGTGTGTTGTTGTGCTGCAGTGTGTTGTTGTTGTATTACAATGTGTTGTTGTATTACAGTGTGTTGTGCTGGAGTGTGTTGTTGTTGTGTTACAGTGTGTTGTTGTTGTGCTGCAGTGTGTTGTTGTTGTATTACAGTGTGTTGTTGTTGTGCTGCAGTGTGTTGTTGTTGTATTACAGTGTGTTGTGCTGCAGTGTGTTGTTGTTGCGTTACAGTGTGTTGTTGTTGTGCTACAGTGTGTTGTTGTATTACAGTGTGTTGTGCTGCAGTGTGTTGTTGTTGTGCTACAGTGTGTTGTTGTTGTATTACAGTGTGTTGTTGTGCTGCAGTGTGTTGTGTTGTGTTACAGTGTGTTGTGTTGTGTTACAGTGTGTTGTGTTACAGTGTGTTGTGTTGTGTTACAGTGTGTTGTTGTATTACAGTGTGTTGTTGTTGTATTACAGTGTGTTGTTGTGGTGCAGTGTGTTGTGTTGTGTTACAGTGTGTTGTGTTGTGTTACAGTGTGTTGTTGTTGTATTACAGTGTGTTGTGTTACAGTGTGTTGTGTTGTGTTACAGTGTGTTGTTGTATTACAGTGTGTTGTTGTTGTATTACAGTGTGTTGTTGTGCGTTACAGTGTGGTGTTGTGCGTTACAGTGTGTTGTGTTAGTGTCTTGTTGTTGTGTTACAGTGTGTTGTTGTGTTACAGTGTGTTGTTGTTGTGTTTACAGTATGTTGTGTTGTGCTACAGTGTTGTTGTTGTTGTTGTTGTTGTGTTACAGTGTGTTCTGTTGTGCTCTTGTTGTGTTACAGTGTGTTGTTAGTGTGTTGTTGTTGTGTTACAGTGTGTTGTGTTAGTGTCTTGTTGTTGTGTTACAGTGTGTTGTTGTTGTATTACAGTGTGTTGTTGTTGTGTTACAGTGTGTTATTGTTGTGTTTACAGTATGTTGTGTTGTGCTACAGTGTTGTTGTTGTTGTGTTACAGTGTGTCGTGTTAGTGTCTTGTTGTTGTGTTACAGTGTGTTGTTGTTGTATTACAGTGTGTTGTTGTGCTGCAGTGTGTTGTTGTTGTATTACAATGTGTTGTTGTATTACAGTGTGTTGTGCTACAGTGTGTTGTTGTTGTATTACAGTGTGTTGTTGTGCTGCAGTGTGTTGTGTTGTGTTACAGTGTGTTGTGTTGTGTTACAGTGTGTTGTTGTTGTATTACAGTGTGTTGTGTTACAGTGTGTTGTGTTGTGTTACAGTGTGTTGTTGTATTACAGTGTGTTGTTGTTGTATTACAGTGTGTTGTTGTGGTGCAGTGTGTTGTGTTGTGTTACAGTGTGTTGTGTTGTGTTACAGTGTGTTGTTGTTGTATTACAGTGTGTTGTGTTACAGTGTGTTGTGTTGTGTTACAGTGTGTTGTGTTGTGTTACAGTGTGTTGTTGTATTACAGTGTGTTGTTGTTGTATTACAGTGTGTTGTTGTGCGTTACAGTGTGGTGTTGTGCGTTACAGTGTGTTGTGTTAGTGTCTTGTTGTTGTGTTACAGTGTGTTGTTGTTGTGCTACAGTGTTTTGTTGTGTTACAGTGTGTTGTTGTTGTGTTTACAGTATGTTGTGTTGTGCTACAGTGTTGTTGTTGTTGTTGTGTTACAGTGTGTTCTGCAGTTGTGCTCTTGTTGTGTTACAGTGTGTTGTTAGTGTGTTGTTGTTGTGTTACAGTGTGTTGTTGTTGTGCTACAGTGTTTTGTTGTGCTACAGTGTGTTGTTGTATTACAATGTGTTGTGCTGCAGTGTTTTGTTGTTGTGCTGCAGTGTGTTGTTGTTGTTACAGTCTGTTGTTGTTGTGCTGCAGTGTGTTGTGTTGTGTTACAGTGTGTTGTTGTTGTGTTACAGTGTGTTGTGCTGCAGTGTGTTGTTGTTGTATTACAGTGTGTTGTTGTGTTAGTGTGTTGTTGTGTTGTTGTGTTGTTGTTGTATTACAGTGTGTTGTTGTTGTATTACAGTGTGTTGTTGTATTACAGTGTGTTGTGCTGCAGTGTGTTGTTGTTGTATTACAGTGTGTTGTTGTGTTAGTGTGTTGTTGTGTTGTTGTGTTGTTGTTGTATTACAGTGTGTTGTTGTTGTATTACAGTGTGTTGTTGTTGTATTACAGTGTGTTGTTGTGCTGCAGTGTGTTGTGTTGTGCTGCAGTGTGTTGTGTTGTGTTACAGTGTGTTGTGCTGCAGTGTGTTGTTGTTGTATTACAGTGTTTTGTTGTGCTGCAGTGTGTTGTGTTGTGCTGCAGTGTGTTGTGTTGTGTTACAGTGTGTTGTTGTTGTGTTACAGTGTGTTGTGCTGCAGTGTGTTGTTGTTGTATTACAGTGTGTTGTTGTGCTGCAGTGTGTTGTGTTGTGCTGCAGTGTGTTGTGTTGTGTTACAGTGTGTTGTTGTTGTGTTACAGTGTGTTGTGCTGCAGTGTGTTGTTGTTGTATTACAGTGTGTTGTTGTGCTGCAGTGTGTTGTGTTGTGCTGCAGTGTGTTGTGTTGTGTTACAGTGTGTTGTTGTTGTGTTACAGTGTGTTGTTGTTGTGTTACAGTGTGTTGTGCTGCAGTGTGTTGTTGTTGTATTACAGTGTGTTGTTGTGCTGCAGTGTGTTGTTGTTGTGCTGCAGTGTGTTGTGTTGTGTTACAGTGTGTTGTGCTGCAGTGTGTTGTTTTTGTATTACAGTGTGTTGTTGTTGTGTTACAGTGTGTTGTTGTTGTGTTACAGTGTGTTGTTGTTGTGCTACAGTGTGTTGTTGTTGTGTTACAGTGTGTTGTTGTGCTACAGTGTGTTGTGTTGTGTTACTCTGTGTTGTTGTTGTGTTGTAATGGTTTTGGATGATTTCTTTGTCCACTTGACATGCCTTTCTCCCGTAGACAGCTCTCTGGTCTTCAGGTTGCTTTATGCTTTTTAAATTGTGCAGTGTTCAGAGGTGAAACCACTCGGAGACACACGGGACACACCTGGGCATCAGGACACACCTGTCCATCATCTCACATTCATTTCATCCTCTCTCTCTCTAACATTAGCAGAAGATTTAATAATATCTTTCAGCACTAATGAATTCTCCTCAGTCGATCTCTCTTTCAGATCCTCTTCCACTCGTTCCGTTTCTGCTTGACACGCTGCTTTTCTCACTCTCGCACTTCCTGGCATGTGTCATATGATTGAGATGAAACACACCTTTAAGCCCAGCTCTATGATCAGATGTGACGTGATGAGCGCATTGGACGTCGTGTTTAATCACAGAATGGCGAAGAAGTGAAGAGATGAGCGAAGAGAAGTGTAACGCCGTGTCCACATCTGTTAGCTTCGCGTCCTTCAGATCCTTTAACATGACCGGAGTGTGAAAGTGAGCTCCTGAAACTGGCCCGAGATCTCCTGCTTAATTACTGCTCGGCTGATCTTTAATTACAGACAAAGAATTATCTTGTACAATATCCAATCAAAAATACCTGCGCCAGATTAAGGATCCTCAAATTATCTCCTACAGTTAAACCCGAAAAATACAAACTGCCTTCATATATCTCTGATGCACAGACTGACTGATTAACTGACTGAGGGTTTGGGTTCGATTCCCGCCACGGGTCTGTGTGTGGAGTTTGAGCTGATCCACTCCAGGCCTCCCACGACCCTGTACAGGATAAAGCACTAAAGAGAACGTCTGACTAATAGGGTGCAATTTCTTCTGTAGCTTCAAGTCATTTCCACATGGAGTTCCTGGGAGGCCGGCGGTTCAGACGTGATTCAGACAGACGTCTGAGAAAACATTCTACCTTGATGGAGTCCCAGCGCTAGTGACACACTGGGAGAAGTGATTAGTGGAGCAGCGGATTATATAGATTATATATTATACAAGTCCCAGTTTGACTCGAACGCCCTTCATAGATATCACAGAAAGCAGTTTAAGTATTGCAATATGTGTGTGTGTGTGTGTGTGTGTGTGTGTGTGTGTGTGTGTGTGTGTCCTCCTCCTGGCCCGGTGTGATTTATTATTGTATTGATGATGGTGTCAGTGTGAGAGCTGCAGCAGTTTAATCTCTCAATTAATAAAGTCTCCTGCTGCACTTGCGTCTCTTCGTCTCCATCCATCGCTTTGATTTCTGTATTTATTATCTACACTCGTGTGATTTCACTGTGCTGTAAAGTACATGTGACAAATAACCGAATATAAATGAATAAATAAACAAGTCTAATTGTGGCGTTTTCAACTCCTGCAAAAATATTAATGCTTGAGTGAATCATTTGTTAGCGTACACGATCTATCAGTGTGTTTATGGTGGACAGACTGGAATTTTGTATTGTAATGAGGAAATGATTACTATTACTGCTGTTCCATAAGTAAACATCCCTGTTCTGACTCGGCCCAGATCGACAGTACAGATGTGGACTCGTAAGTTTACGCCACGTCCCCAGTACAGTCCTGACCCGAGGAGCGAACGTGCTGAATGTGTAATGTGCTGAAAACCGATTCGAAATTGGCCCCGGCACCAAACTGGAACCGCCCCGGTGGAAAAGAGCTACTGTGTGGGTCTCAAACCCAAGCCATGGTGCAGTAAATGTCCAGTACATGTCCAGGGGCCAGTACATGCACAAAAAATTATGAGACATGGATGAGCGCTGCAAAATAACTATATTTATTTATTATTTACCATAATATTAAATAAGGAAGTGAGAGAAAGAGGAAATAAACACTAATTTAAACTGATCCTGCTGTGAACTGAATCCACTTTAACAGGACCGTCGGACTGCACACTCAGCCGTTACGTTCAGTTCATTAATAACCTTATCTATGAAATATTCAGTCCTCAATCCAAACAGATCTATAATTCAGATGTGTCTTGTGGGAAAACCCCTGAAGGTGAGGTGTGTGTTCAAACTCCTCCCACACGTGCATCACATAGGATCTAACTCAGTGCTAGGGCTGGTGTCTCACGTCTGGCGTCTCACGTCTCACATCTGGCGTCTCACGTCTGGCGTCTCACGTCTGGCGTCTCACGTCTGACGCCTGAATGCAGTCTGAATCCAGCCCGTAAGCCTGAACACATCGGCCGTATGATGTGACTTCTGCAGGAATTTTTAAGGAACTAGGAATTACACCTCATTCATCAAGAGTTTATTTTGCCACTCTAACATTTCCTCTTGTGTGAGAAGTTAATATTGTGTGATTTTTAAACCGTGACGCTCTTAAGTAATGTAGCGTGGGTTTAATGATGGATTTGTTTCTGCTGTTCATCAGTAAGCTCTCGGCTCTAATGTCATATTCACTGAGGCACGTCGAGGTTTAAATGCCTCCATCCATCAGCGTTCGAGGTCTGGATCAGGAGCACCACAGGAGGCCCGTTACGGATCGATATTAAAGCCCATTAAAGCCGTGGAGGCTCAGTGCTCTCGTCTGTAACAGAGATAATTCAGTTTAGAAAAGCTCCTTACTATTTCTGGCCTTTTTTCCCTCTCCTGAGGTTCCCTTCACTCCTTATGGATTGTAATATAATTGAGGTGAAACACTGTGTGTGAACTCTGATAGGTAAGCTCATTATAAAACCGTACTATAAACTTAACACACTCCGATGCAAGCTCCTATAATTGGTCTGAAATGATAAGAAGGAAACCATGGAGACAGAGAGAGAGAGAGAGGAAGGGAAGATAAAGTAACACAACGTTAGAAAAAGCTAAACTGATTTTTTACAGTTTAATCACATGGGCTTGTTAATTACACGTTAACACATCATTTACGGCTGTCTGTGATACGGTTACCTGCAGCTGAAGCAGAAAATTGTCTTAACCAAAATGTGAGATTTCTCAGGATGAGAAAACCTCCGGTGAGCAGCAGGTCTGCAAACAGAGACCGCGGGTTCAGGAGACGGGTCGCTGGTCCAAGCAGACAGGATGGCTGCGGAGACTCAGATAACCACGCTGTACCGCTGCGACGTCCGGGAATGTACAAGAGTTTGGAGTCTGAGGAGGAGGAGGAGGAGGAGGAAGATGGCGTGCAGCAGCAGTACACCACGGCAGGTTCCACTTCTGTCCCCCGAGAGCAGAAAAGCACCGTCACTGAAGAACGCCGGGTCGCCAGAACCTGGACCCCACGCAGCCCGGTCTAAAGAAGTTCAAACAGCGATGTGGCACCAAGAGCGTGAATCCAGGAACTCACCCTGTCTGAGGACTTGTCCACATTTAGCCGTGTATTTTTTATACAAACACTTTTGTCCACACGACCCATGAAAACACAAAACGCTGTGCTGTCAGGAGCGTCCCTAATCAACAGGGGCCAATCAGAGGCCAAGACGAAACGTCATCACCGGTTGAGCTTTGTAGAAGTCCGACAGGTCTCGTCCAAAACCCCCGTCTCTGTGTGTGTGTGTGTGTGTGTGTGTGTGTGTGTGTGTGTGTGTGTGTGTGGTCTGGGTCGGCCGGAGTTTTGTATGTTGCAGCAGTGAGCTTCGTAGTTCGCTACGACCCCCTACGAGGACCTCTCTCACGGCTACGATGTCTCTTTACTCGGTGACTCCACGTCTCAGGCCACGCCCAGATTTTTGTTTGATTTCTCCCAAATTTGTTTTGATATTTGGTTCCTGACGATCTCGAGATCTTCCTGGTTCTGGATCACATTAGGGCTCCTGGAGACGCTCCTTCATCTCGTCTTTTACTTGTCATTAATATGGCGTCTCAGACAATCTGTCAGTCTTTAATGAATTGTGTTACAGACACACAGAGTCTCTGAACAGAACTTTAACACCTAAACCTCCTGAAAGGCTGAAGGAGCCACACTCCGTCTTCTCCTCTCGAATCTTCTCGTCTCTTCCGCTCTCCTTTTGTCTCTTCTGGACTCTTCTGCTTCATTTTCTTGATCTTCTATACTATATACTATAAAAAACAGCAGCTATTAATGATCATCACTCTTTTATTAATCACACGCTCTTTAAGACACTGAGTGAAAAGTAAGTGAGATGAAGAGCAGACACTCCGCGGCTCATCCGTGTCTCGTCTCGTCTCGTCTCGTCTCGATTGGTGGCGAGTGATTATGAGGAGCAGAGGAGCGAGTAATGAAGACAGGAAGATGCCTCTCTGCAGTTTGCCGCTTTAAAGCTTTAAACACTTCAGTGGGAAAATAAACTCAACATTTCAGGCGGCGTCTCTGAGAGGAAACAGATTTAAACCGGAGATTTTATTCTTCTGAGGAAACAGCAGAATTATTATCTTCGTTAGTGTAATGAAGTCTTTTTGATGGAGCAGAATGCAGATCAGCATCGTTATAACGCTTATAATCACACACACACACACACACACACACACACACACACAACAGTTACAGCAATTTTCTTGTTCCTGCTGGTCTTGGCAGATTGTCTAAATATAGCGGACGGCTCGATAGCAGAAGGAATCACGCGGCGCTGGAGAAAGGACAAACAAACAGGCGAGGTGTGTCAGAGAGCAGGTGTAATTACGCCGCTATTTATCACACACTGCGCTGAATAAACATGGACCTGAGGTTTAGACTCCACAATCAGATCTGTGATTAAAGTTGAAACACAGTCTGTAATTATGTCTGTAATTATGCTAATTCTGAGAAACAGAAAATTCGATTCAGAGAAAAAAAAATAATGAAAATAATGAGCTGAAAATAATGAAGACTCTGTCTGATGAAACCATACAGAATGACACACACACACACACACACACACATTACCGTTCCATTTGTTAATAATAATAATAATAATAATAATATGAAATTTAAGCATGCGCTGGATCCAGTGATAATGAATAATTGATGTAAATGATAATCAGATTGTTAAACTTTGATCATTACAATAGTGGCGGGGGGAGGGAGGGGGGAAGGCGTGGGGGGGGGGGGGTCATGTAGATAGAAACACACCTTTTTACTTCATGAGTGAAGTATTTAAGATTTAAGTATCATGAACTTGATGAAATAAATGAAAGCAGATGACTGGTGGCGTTCCAGTGTTTTAATCACACGGATTCTACAACCAACTTTGGATATTTAACGTCTAAAATCCAACAGTTATTACTGAGTGCGTCGCTCTTATACGCCAAAAACGCTGCCGTTCCACAGAAATGCCGCGAGGGCCGTCATCACACTCTTAGTTCATCACTGACTCAAATGAGTTCAAATTCAAATTTAAATGTTATTGGTCACGTACTCAGTCACACACAGTGTAATGTGAAGTGAAATGTTTACACGACTGCTGATGACCTAAACATTTGTAAATAAGAAAAGTGGAGTGTCAATAAGAATATAAAGGCTGGAATAAGAGAATATGTTTACAACTTAAAAATATAGAAAAATATAGAAAAAAAAACTTAAGCTGTAAAAGAATTTTTAATTTACATTATGTACAAATAATAAAATATATATTAAAAAAAAGAAAAATAAGAATAATATAGTTGCAAGCAACAATGACGGGCCCAAGCACCCTGTACCATCGCCACCCCGGGCGCAACCTGCACCGTCACACACTATACAGGGCTAATGTCAGTTTGTCCCTAAGTTTGTGTGTGTGTGTGAGTGTGTGTGTGTGTGAGAGTGTAAACATTTGTAATATGCATGTATGTACTGTATGTTTGCATGTGTGTGATGTGTGAGTGTGTTTGTGTGTGTGCATGCATGTGTCAGTCTGTGTGTGACGAGTAAATGTGCTTGTCTTTGTGCTTGTTTGTGTGTATGGTGTGTGAGTCTGTGTGTATTAACATTAGTGATGGGTGTGTTAGTATGTGTGTGAGATGTGTTTGTGAGTGGTAACATTTGTGATGTGAATGTGTGTACAATAGGCCGCAGATGCTGGAAGAAAAGCCTCACACTCTGATGTTCCTGAATGTGAACACACACAGGTTGAGATATCAAAAATCCCTCCGCAATTTTGCATCCTCAATATCTTTAGATCACATCGGCCCGGGTTTGGCGGCGTTCGTATAATTTCCCTAGGAGGAGTATATCAAAATCCATCGAGTGCGTTTTTGCGAATGACCCAAAATAACCGGCCTCCTGTTGAGTTTAGCCCAGGACATGCGGCGCGAAAGTTGTTCGGCTCGATGAGCTCTAAATGTGTGCCGAGTTTCGTGTGCCTACGTGAAAGTGTGTATGAGCTACGCAGCAAAATCTCGTGTGGGCACGGCCACACGAGACTCTCAGGCATCCTGATGGCAGCAGATTCCAGCCTGTCTGTCGAGTCTCATGAGTTTTTGAGTATGTTAAGACCCCCGAAAAGTCCAAAAGGATGGGAAAAAAATATAATCCTTAGGAAAACAAGAGGGTCCTGCACACCTTATAGTGCTTGGGCCCTAAATATGATAATATAATAAAGAAGAATTGTATTTAAGTTTTTATAAATAAATTGTATTTATGTTTCTAAGGACTGTAGAAACCACATGCAGTCGTGGGCAAGTCGGTGATTATCACTGTGACCTCGCACCTCCAAGGTCAGGGGTTTGATTCCCGCTTCGGGATCTGTGTGTGTGTGTGTGTGTGTGTGTGTGTGTGTGTGTGTTGCATGTTCTCCCCATGCTTGGTGGGTTTCCTTGGGGTTCTCCAGTTTCCTCTCACAATCCAAAGAGTGAGCTAACTGGCGTCTCCAAACTGCCCCTCCAGGGTGTACCCCGACCCCCCTGACCCGACCCCCCCCCTGCCCCTGCTCCCTGACCTTGTGTGAATGTGTGAGTGAGTGCTGTGACCTTTACAATACATATAACATAAAACTCATTACCGTAGTTAACTAGCCTGTGTTCTGTTCGTTAGTGTTAAAGCAGATAAAGTTTATTACCCTCCATTATCATGTACAGTAAATGTTCAAACACCAGGCTTGATTAGACATCTGGGAGTTTTTAATGCTTAGCAAACAATCGGCTCTTTTGGTTAATTAGCACTTTAATTCCCCGTCCCCGAAGTCCTCATTAAAATCAACTGAACCGGTTTCAGACGCTATCTGGCTGGAATCCAATCACGCTGGCAAACGAGGTGTGTGATAAATCATCTTTCAGCTCCTGGGGATCTCGCGCTCTGTCTCTGGGTTCAGGATGGAGAGAGAGAGAGAGAGAGAGAGAGAGAGCTTCTCCACTTACTGTTCAACAGAAACGCGTGGATGCGCCGTTATCGTCTCAAGCGGCAGAAACTTAAACAACGAGTTTAAAGAAATGAAATCAGAAGCTGCCGTTGTGTTTAAAGCCGCGATTACAGACAGTTTTCTCACATTTACACACTCGTACAGAAGACACACATTATATTTACATTAGTTCCATATTTACACTGTGTGAGATGATGTCTCGTTCTCTAGAGGTCCTCCAGGATGTGCAGCTGGCCTCCACAGAACCTTCACAGACACTTCATCAGACACTTCCTGTTTCAGGGCTTAGGATGGAGCGGTGAGGAGATGAGAGGCCATGAGCAGTGTGATGAGTTCAGCTGTGTGTGTGTGTGTGTGTGTGTGTGTGTGTAGTGAGAACATCCTGCATGATGACATGCCATGCAATGGTGGGACTAAAGAGCGGACTTTGTAGTTGTGCTGGGGCGGGGCGACGCGGGGTGACGTGAAGAGCCTCCGCTTTTCCATCTGTCAGTGTATTATTGTGATATACAGCCGTCTTGAAGTGTTTCATTTCTATTATATTATTATAATTGTTTATATTTACAGTAGTGGTTTAGTTAGTTAGCTCTTACGGTCTAGCAGCGATAAGGAGTTGTTCCTTAACCAGTCTCTCTCTGTCTCTCTCTCTGTCTCTGTCTCTGTGTGTGTCTCTCTCTCTTTCTTTGTGTCTTTCTCAGTTTTGAGAAGTACATAAATATTGGAAATTGGAAAAGTTGCTGCTTAAGTTTTTATAACAGCAATTTGCATATACTCCAGAATGTTATGAAGAGTGATCAGATGAATCGCATAGTCCTTCTTTGCCATGAAAATTAACTTAATCCCGAAAAAAAAACGTTCCACTGCATTTCATTGTTGTCATTAAAGGACCTGCTGAGATCATTTCAGTAATCGTGTTGTTAACTCAGGTGAGAATGTTGACGAGCACAAGGCTGGAGATCATTATGTCAGGCTGATTGGATTAGAATGGCAGACTTGACATGTTAAAAGGAGGGTGATGCTTGAAATCATTGTTCTTTCATTGTTAACCATGGTGACCTGCAAAGAAACGCGTGCAGCCATCATTGTGTTGCATAAAAATGGCTTCACAGGCAAGGATATTGTGGCTACTAAGATTGCACCTAAATCAACAATTTATAGGATCATCAAGAACTTCAAGGAAAGAGGTTCAATTCTTGTTAAGAAGGCTTCAGGGCGTCCAAGAAAGTCCAGCAAGCGCCAGGATCGTCTCCTAAAGAGGATTCAGCTGCGGGATCGGAGTGCCACCAGTGCAGAGCTGCTCAGGAATGGCAGCAGGCAGGTGTGAGCGCATCTGCACGCACAGTGAGGCCAAGACTTTTGGAAGATGGCCTGGTGTCAAGAAGGGCAGCAAAGAAGCCACTTCTCTCCAAAAAAAACATCAGGGACAGATTGATCTTCTGCAAAAAGTATGGCGAATGGACTGCTGAGGACTGCGGCAAAGTCATATTCTCGGATGAAGCCTCTTTCCGATTGTTTGGGGCATCTGGAAAAAGGCTTGTCCGGAGAAGAAAAGGTGAGCGCTACCATCAGTCCTGTGTCATGCCAACAGTAAAGCATCCTGAGACCATTCATGTGTGGGGTTGCTTCTCATCCAAGGGAGTCGGCTCACTCACTCTGCTTTGCGACAATGTCAATTGTTAAAAGCGCTATATAAATAAAATTGACTTGACTTGACTTGACTTACAATTTTGTCCAAAAACACAGCCATGAATAAAGAATGGTACCAAAACACCCTCCAACAGCAACTTCTTCCAACAATCCAACAACAGTTTGGTGAAGAACAATGCATTTTCCAGCACGATGGAGCCCCGAGCCATAAGGCAAAAGTGAGAACTAAGTGGCTCGGGGACCAAAAGGTTGAAATTTTGTGTCCATGGCCTGGAAACTCCCCAGACTTACACACACACACACACAATCACACACACACACACACACACACAATCACACACACACACCCCTCACACTCATAACACACACACACTCATCACATATACACACACACACACACACACACACACACTTGTCAAGTCAAGTCAATTTTATTTATATAGCGCTTTTAACAATTGACATTGTCGCAAAGCAGCTTTACACAATAAAAAGAAGTAAGTTTGTATGAAATGTGTATGAATCAAAATGATAAGATTGTCCCTGATGAGCAAGCCGAGGGCGACGGTGGCAAGGAAAAACTCCCTGAGATGGTAATAGGAAGAAACCTTGAGAGGAACCAGACTCAACAGGGAACCCATCCTCATCTGGGTGATAACGGATAGCAGGGATTGATCAGCATAATAATGTGTAAGACTGGAAGTTCACTATAACAGGAGATGTTTTAAAATTAAGAGTCCAGTTTGTTCCTGGAGGCTCAGGTAGACTGTAGGGGATTCCGGTCCTGAGTTATCGAACAACTGAAGTCACAGGTCCCCAGAGCATCAATCGATGACAGGACAGTCTTCATGGAAACCATCCCCAGCCACCACACGAATCCAGGCAGACCACACGGGGCATCCATGTGACGAGATCTCCAACCAGAAGCAGGACTCCAGGACGGGTTAGACGGGTCCAGAGGGCAGAGGGGTCTGGATCACTGGCAACTCAGGAGCGAAACATGTATAGCTCGACAGAGAGACAGAGAGAGGGAAAGAAGAGGGGGAGAGAGAGAGAGGAGAGAGCAGAAAATAAGGAGAGATGGCAGTTAGGTCTGGTCACAGTCAACATGTATAAGGTGAATGTATATTTAGTGCAAAGTGCAAGCAGAGACTCCGGCAGGACTAACTATAACAGCATAACTAAAAGGGAGAGCCAGAAGGAAACACAGACATGAGGGGGAACTGAGATGTAAAGCAACCAATCACCTCACCGTCAACAAACCTGAGTGATCGATGAGACGGGTCATGAGGGGGTGATACCGAGCCCTCAGTGTCCTCATGGGGACGAGTCCAAACCCAATGTCCCTAAGCGGATTGATTCCTTTAACCCACGAGGTGGATCCTTACAGGTGACTCTCTGTGGTCTCCACACTCAAAGCCTTCTTCAAAGTGGTGTTCTGAAGGGGGGCTGTGATCCGTCCTCCTCCTGGGAGTCCTCTCCCGATTGAAGGACAAGGAGACGTCTGGACCGGATTCCTGTCTCCGTTCTCACTACATCTTTGGATTTGCGCTCGCTGCCATCTCTGGCTTTGCCTTATTGTTAAATCGTGTTGTAGTAAAGGATCTACAGACACGTCTCAGTAGCTGTGTGGTGTTGAGCAGTGGTTCCTCATTCACCCCTTTTCCACTGAGAAGGTTCTGGAGTTCAGACTCAAAACCGGTTCCATGGTTCCACCGACAGTTCGCTGGGCTAACATCTGGGGCTGGGGGCGGGGTCATCACCACCAACTCGATGGATCCAATATGTGATAAGTGCTGGCCTCCAGGCAGAAGGTTTCTTTGTGTATCTGGACACCTCTATTAACCCCTGTCCTCCTCCCTGAACAGGAAGGTAAAGAACAGATCCAGGAAGAAACATCACCACTCTGCTCTGAATACCTCTTATCAGATAATACAGTCTCTCCAGACTGGTGACCTTCTGACCTTGTGATGTTGTTATGTTGATCCACAGCTCAGAGACATCATTCACTGGGGGGAGGGGGGGTTCACTGTAAGACATCTCAGGCAGGACACAAGGACATTTGGACGACTTTGCGCTCACCTTCTCTATTGCTGCCTTGTAATCTTTCTTTATATATTCATCTGTTCCTAAGAATGTGTTTCTCACAGAGAGAGAGAGAGAGAGAGAGACAGAGAGAGAGAGAGACACAGAGACTTTTTTTTTGACTTTTTACAATCCTTTATTTTACAAGTTTTGTTTTATAAGCTAGAAAAAGGATTGTGTTTATAAATAATTTATTTAAAATAGATAAAGAAATAAATAAGACATTTTTGACATTATAGTCCTTCTTTAAAAACACATATAGTTATTGTGCTTTTTTTTTATTGAAATATGTGGCAAAGATGATTTCGTCATCTTCTACTGAGCACAAGGTCTCCTCACAGCACCATATGGTTTTAAACATATTTATGTCTTTCATACTCTTGTAAAAGTTAAAATCAATTAAAATTCTTGATTTAACAAGTCTGGAGAAGATCTTTTTGGGGTCGCAGTCTGTGCTTTGTGCCAGCTTATTTTTTCTGCTTGTATAAATTGCCATCTTGGCTTGACCAATGGTAAAATTAATAAGCTGGCATTTGAACCTGTTTCTCCGGACGTATTTAAAACCAAGAATAAAAAGCTGATGAGTAAAATCTACATTCAGTGATAAAAAGATGTGTTTTAAAAGGGTAAACAAAGGTGACAACCTGGAGCAATGTATAAAAGCATGGAAAACAGTTTCTCTCTGTGAACAGAAGGGGCGTGTGACTGTGTGACTTCAGGATTTAAAATGGAGATAAAAGAGTTCACAGAGACAATTCCATGTAAAATCCTCCACTGGAGGTCAGCAGACTTTTTGGTTAATGGTGGTTTGTACAGTGCCCTCCACTCTGGTTTAAAATCATTATTAAAACACAGTTCAGTGCGCCATGGGGTGTCGACCCTCCCATTCAGTTTTTTCTTATTTAGGACCTTCACACAAGCTTTGTATAAAACCTTACCAGACACTGTCTCAAAGTTCATGTCTTCCTCACCCTCGAGCTCCAGGAGGGGCCGCCATAACCATCTAGGTCTGGAGTTATCGTCAGCTGTGGAAAACATTCCTCTTCTGTAGGACTGGTCTCGCTGCTTGTGTGTTCCATCAGCTGAACGCGTTCCTCCGACGTTAAGGTGGTTCTCCAGCGATGCAGGAGTTGGTTGGCGACCCGTTGAGACCGAAGTCCCATCTGTGCTGCCAAGTTCTCTGCTCGAGACAGGTCTGGTCCGGTGATGTTCACCAGCTGCCGGAGTGTCACCATCCCTGCGGAGATCAGGGTCTTGGATAGTGCTGGGGTGGTTGGACTAGAAATGTCCAGCTGCCCTCCACAGACTAGGGGCTCCTCCAGCAGCCAGTGTAACGTTCTGCTTCCTTTGTTGTGTTTTTTAAAAAAGGTCCAGATTTTAAAAAGTCTTTGATAAAATACAGGTAGTCCAGTGGTGTCCAGTGCTGTGGGGTCCATTAAAAACAGAGTTCTGTCCAGCCCAAGTCCTCCCACCGTGCGTAGGAGTGTGTAGGCTGCCGCTCTCCATCCTTCATGACTCGCTCCGGTGAGAAGTCTCTGGATGAACTGCAAACGGAAGGCTGCAGTTCTGCTGGCTAGCTGCACCAGGCCCTGTCCTCCTTCCTCTTTGGGCAGGTGAAGAAGACTTTGTGGTAGCCAGTGCAGTTTGTCCCAAAAAAAGTCTACCAGTAGGGCCTGTATGCTTGCCAGCAGGTTTGGTGGCGGGTCCATACATGCCAGTTTGTGCCACAGGGACGATGCTGCTAGGTTGTTGATGACCAGCACTCGTCCTCTGTAAGACATTTTTGGGACCAGCCACTTCCATCTGCTTAGTCTGCCTTTTATGTTTTCAATGATACCCTCCCAGTTTTTGTTTAAAAACTCAGCACTGCCCAGGTAGACACCCAAGTATTTAAAACCAGTCTTTTTCCACATTAAACCCCCTGGTAGTGTGGGCCGGTCGCCTCCCCATTCTCCTACTAAAATGGCTTCACTTTTAGTCCAGTTGGTTTTAGCAGATGATAAAACCTTAAAATCTTCTAAAACATCAGTTAAAAGATTCACATCTGCCTGTGTGTTGACCATTACAGCTAGATCATCGGCATAAGCTGAAAGACAGGTTAAAATATTAAAATGAGGTATATTAAAACCAGAAAGCTGCTCTCTTAGTTTGCATAAAAGAGGTTCGATCGCTAAAGAATATAGCATGCCTGACAGAGAGCAGCCTTGTCTAATACCTCTGTGTACTTTAAAAGGGACACATAAACCACCATTAACCTTCAGTACACTCTCAATGTCACTGTACAATGTCTTTATCATTGTTATGAAATCTGGGTCGAACCCGAAGCTTTCCAGCACCTTCCACAAGTATTTGTGTTCAACCCGGTTGCAAGCTTTTTCCTGGTCCAACAAAATGAGACCGGTCTTTAGATCCAAGAGTCTAGAGACATCCATAATATCACGGATTAAGTGTATATTGTCAAAGATAGACCTACCAGGCACGCAGTACGTCTGGTCGTGATGAATGATCTGCTCCAGTACCTTTGTCAGTCTTGAGGCTAATGCTTTTGAGAGTAGTTTGTAGTCAGTGCACAGCAGTGATACCGGGCGCCAGTTCCCCAGGTGCGTCAGGTCTCCCTTTTTTGGCAGTAAGGTCAGGACAGCCCTCCTGCAGCTCACCGGGAGCTTTCCTCCTTTCACGCTGTCCTTCAACACCTCTAGTACATCCTGTCCTATTACTGACCAAAACGCCTTGTAGAACTCTACAGGACTCCCGATACTAAAATCGATCGAGTCTTGCCAGTGAGAGCGTGTTCTCTATGGAATGGGCCCAGGTGTACTGTCTTTGTTTCTTATTTAAGTCTCTCCATATGTCACTTAAGTCCTGGGCCTCCATCATCTCCCACATGCGTTTACGGGAGGCCATGTGAGGTTCTCTATGGTTTCTGTCCAGGTTGTCAGTTGTGCAGTTAAAATCTCCACCCAGAATTAAAATGTCAGCAGAGTTACAGTCATTAATTACGCTGCTTAATTTGTCTAAAAACATCATCCTCTCTACTGCCTTGGTGGGAGTGTACACACAAATAAAATCAAAAACTTCATTTTCATAAAACGTTCTCACTTTTAAAAGCCTCCCATTTAAAAATTCTTCTACTGTGTAAGAGTTTGGTATAAAACTGCGAGCAGCGAGCAGTGCGACTCCACCACTCAGTGGTGTATTGTGGCTCAGGATCGCGAGCCCATCCCACTCTTTGGACCAGTCCACAGCGTTCTTGGAGTCGCTGTGCGTCTCTTGAAGTAGAGCCACATCAACATGTTTCTGTTTTAGTAGTTCATATAGTTTGGCTCTTTTTTCACATGTTTTTGCCCCATTAATATTTAAACTCGCAATATTTACTTCACTCATTAAAAAGTATGTAGATAAAAAGACAGTCTTATATAAAAGAAGACATACCAGTGTCCAGCACGGAGTAAAAATCATTCTAAAAATTCCTCTTCAGCGAGTTCCTTGTTTATTTTCGTAATCCATTTTTTTAGTCTAAAGATTTCAAGTTCAGCGAAAGCTTTTTGTTTTCTGTAATATTTGACGTCATGGATGAACTGTTTCTTGCTTGAGAAGTGGTCTTCTATTTTAATTTTTGAGCCCCTTTTTGTCTTCTCTAGAAAAACGTGTATAGATTCCTCGCTGTAGATGACTGGCATTCTTTCTTCCTCTGCGGTGAGAAGCAGCACAGAGTCTGAAATGTACCCGTCACACACACACAGGCACTCACACAAAAAAGATAGATTTAGCCAAAAGCTGTTATAAATGGCGAAAAATAGCAAAAAGAAAATTGGCACAATGCCAATCACTCTTCACGCCACACTCGCTTCCCTGCTGCACCGCGCGTGCGCAGAGAGTGAGAGAGTGAGACAGAGAGAGTGAGACAGAGACAGAGAGACAGAGAGAGAGACAGAGAGAGAGTGAGACAGAGAGAGAGAGAGAGACAGAGAGAGACAGAGAGAGAGAGTGAGACAGAGACAGAGAGAGAGTGAGACAGAGACAGAGAGAGAGTGAGACAGAGAGAGAGAGAGACAGAGAGAGAGAGAGTGAGACAGAGAGAGAGAGAGTGAGACAGAGAGAGAGAGAGAGAGAGTGAGACAGAGAGAGACAGAGAGAGACAGAGAGAGAGACAGAGAGAGAGAGAGACAGAGAGAGAGAGAGTGAGACAGAGAGTGAGACAGAGAGAGAGAGAGAGTGTGACAGAGAGAGAGAGAGAGACAGAGAGAGAGAGAGAGAGACAGAGAGAGAGAGAGAGAGAGACAGAGAGAGAGGTTTTGAGGTTTTAAACATACTTTATTATAACAAAATTAAAGGAGGGACTATTTTAAAATTTATATACAAAAAATATATATTGTGTGTGTGTATATATATATATACACACACATATACATACATACACACATGGACAAAATTGTTGGTACCCTTCGGTCGATGAAAGAAAAACTCACAATGGTCACATAAATAACTTTAATCTGACAAAAGTAATAATAAATATTGACAAAAGAATAGTCCAATGTTTTCCTCTTAGCCAGTCAAGTCAAGTCAATTTTATTTATATAGTGCTTTTAACAATTGACATTGTCGCAAAGCAGCTTTGCACAATAAAAAGAAGTAAGTTTGTATGTAGGAGATTCCGGTCCTGAGTTATCGAACAACTGAAGTCACAGGTCCCCAGAGCATCAATCGATGACAGGACAGTCTTCATGGAAACCATCCCCAGCCACCACACGAATCCAGGCAGACCACACGGGGCATCCATGCGACAAGATCTTAGCCATTCTTGGGTGTTTTTAGCTGTGTGTTTTGGGTCATTGTCCTGTTGCAAGACCCATGACCTGCGACTGAGACCCAGCTTTCTGACACTGGCCAGCACATTTCTCTCTAGAATCCCTTGATAGTCTTGAGATTTCATTGTACCCTGCACAGATTCAAGACACCCTGTGCCAGATGCAGCAAAGCAGCCCCAGAACATAACAGAGCCTCCTCCATGTTTCACAGTAGGGACAGTGTTCTTTTCTTCTTATGCTTCATTTTTCCATCTGTGAACATAGAGCTGATGTGACTTGGCAAAAAGTTCCATTTGTGTCTCATCTGTCCATAGGACATTCTCCCAGAAGCTTTGTGGCTTGTCAGCATGTAGTTTGGCATATTCCAGTCTGACTTTTTTATGATTTGTTTTCAACAATGGTGTCCTCCTTGGTCGTCTCCCATGTAGTCCACTTTGGCTCAAACAACGACGGATGATGCGATCTGACACTGATGTTCCTTGAGCATGAAGTTCACCTTGGATCTCTTTAGAAGTCTTTCTGGGCTCTTTTGTTACCATTCGGATTATCCGTCTCTTTGATTCGTCATCAATTTTCCTCCTGCGGCCACGTCCAGGGAGGTCGGCTACAGTCCCATGGATCTTAAATTTCTGAATAATATGTGCAACTGTAGTCACAGGAACATCTAGCTGCTTGGAGATGGTCTTATAGCCTTTACCTTTAACATGCTTGTCTATAATTTTCTTTCGAATCTCCTGAGACAACTCTTTCCTTCACTTCCTCTGGTCCATGTTGAGTGTGGTACATACCATGTCACCAAACAACACAGTGACTACCTGGAGCCCTATATATAGGCCCACTGACTGATTACAAGATTGTAGACACCTGTGATGCTAATTAGTGGACACACCTTGAATTAACATGTCCCTTTGGTCACATTATTTTCAGTATTTTCTAGGGGTACCATCATTTTTGTCCAGGCCTGTTTATTATTTTTTTTATAATTCTGTTGAAGCATGGTTGAAAAGCAATGTCTGACTTTCATTGGTTAACATTCATAGAATTTTTTTAAATTATTACTTTTGTCAGATTAAAGTTATTTATGTGACCATTGTGAGTTTTTCTTTCATTGACTGAAGGGTACCAACAATTTTGTCCACGTGTGTGTGTATATATATATATATATATATATATATATATAGAGAGAGAGAGAGAGAGAGAGAGAGAGAGAGAGAGAGAGACATATGCCGCAGGCTTTAGGTGTCTGAAATATTAAAGTGTAGTGTCAGCAAGGGCATGAGCACAGCAGGTGGACCAGACATCCCATCAACTGGACCAAGAAGCATGCACACACACACACACACACACACACACACTATCTCTCTCTCTCTATCTGTATAAATAAAATAAAGATTTTGTCTGTACATTGGTCAGAGCTCGCTCTTTCATTGATATCTTTATGCTACACTGGAGGACTGTCTGTCTGTCTGTCTGTCTGTCTGACTGACTGTCTGTCTGTCCACTCAGGTTACATCGCAGCATCACACTAAACTGTCTGTACAGAATTTACTGAATCTTCTGCAGCACTTAGATCTCTCCCTGAACAGTTATGTGTGGGATTTAATAATCTACTTTAAAATAATCTACTAATGCGCTACTGTCTCAATGTAAACAAACACCTGCAGCAATAGATATTAATGAGAAAAGATAAAGTGAATATTTTGACTGGGATTAGTTCATATTCTCACTTTGGCTGAAATAACAGCGCTGAAGTGGTATAAGTGAATTTTAACACGCCGGAGTCGTTTTAAGACGAAACTTCATCTTTATCTGATCGACTTGTTCCATTTCTCATCTGTGATTCTCTCTCCGATTACCGAACAGGGAGTGTATTTGTCTGAGCACCAAAGAAGTACAACTTAGTGTAAACAAGGCGTCAGATACTCGACCTTACAGAATGTGATTTCTGTGTATTAATAAGTTAGACAGAGAGTTCTGCTGTACAGAGAGACACACAGACATGGACGTGGACTTCAACCTCTAATAATAATCATAATAATAATAATAATAATAATAATAATAATCATAATAATAATAATAATAATAATAATATCACTCATTACATTAAAGATCAGCAGATTATTATTAGATTTAACATTTTAACTGTTTCTACAAACTCTTTAACCGTCAGTGGTGGTAATAACGCTAGTTACACTATAACATGTGTTCTATATCTTCTACGAAACACCAGACAGTAACAGTCAGCTGGTGATCACACACACACTGAGTCATGGCAGATGATCTCCAGACGCCGCTTGTAGCTCCAGATGTCCTCGTGTCCAGCATGACATAAACGTTTGACTCATTCGTCCATGCGTGAGTCTGCACAGCTCCGATAATCCTCTCTGTGTGAGATTCCCACATCAGAGATACGGCACTGACACACACACACACACACACACACACACACACACACAGTCGCTCACTGTTCGTCTGACTGGGAGAGAGCGGAGGGGTGTAAGCGGTATTAAAGGGCACCTATTATGCATAATTCACTTTATAGTCCTGTTCAGACATTCAGACAGGTCATTTGTGTGTGTGTGTGTGTGTGTGTGTGTGTGTGTGTGTGTGTGTGTGTGTGTGTGTGT
>CM059209.1:39495056-39517556 GCA_030347435.1 Clarias fuscus | reverse complement strand
CAACCACAAGAGACGAATCAAATCATTCAGTCTCTTAAACACATAACTTCAAATTTTCATAAATTTGGCCACACTTCTGAGGTAACCTCAGCTCCTGGTATCGAGTGAAACAAAAAACACATTTAACGTCCTCTGGAGAAAAAAACTATACTCAACTCCGACGCAGAATCAATAACAAGCCGTTCTCTATAAACTCAAAAATAAACACAATGTCATATACTGCAATAGCACAATATACTCTACGACGTAAGTCAGCGTAACTGCACATCGACACCTGTGCAGTGAGCAGTGACAGCAGGGTATGACGTAGAGCCGTGCCAGGATTTCACACAGGTGTGTTTTACAGCGGTGTGACAAAGTTTACAGAAGTAACCAAAATTTAAAATATCTCAGACTCTTTAAATGGCCTTATACGTGCGGTGATCCTAACAGACAGTCATGCCAGTGAGAGCTGGTGTTCCTGTAGCTCAGCGTCAGCGTACATCACTACACACACACACACACACACACACGCACGCACGCAGGGCTGAGAAACAGTCTGAGTGTTTTTATTGTACAGTTAGAATGAGCTGACAATGTGATGATGTAAATAAATATATAAAGAGGTTTTATTTATTCTGCTGCAGCCCAGGTGGAGTGTAAATGTTGCACAGTGTGCAAAAAAAAATCCGTTTTTATTTTCTTTTTCATTTATCAGAGTTTATCTCGACACAAACAGATGATGGAGTTGTTCAGTGTGAATGTGCTGAATGTGCAGAACGGGGACACGGTGTGATGGGGAGAGGGGGGGGGGGGTGCTGGAGGGGTGGGGGGTGTCAGGGGTGAATGTGGTCAGACAGGCAGCTGAGTCTCTTCATGTTTATAATAATCTGAAGCCTTTATTCACATTATATTACATTACAATTCTTTCTGTATTTGGTTTTTCATTCATCATTAGTTTGACATTTTTTATTTATTCATCGTAATCAACCGTACAACAGCTCAGTCTGTGAATCTAATCAATGAACTTTTACAAGAGTGAACAATTCCTCTGATTTACATGATTACATACAGTAGATTATACAAGTTTGGACAAGAGGCGTTCCATGAGTGCTGGTAATAGGTGATAACAGCACTGTGACATTTAACTACATGTATCAGTCTGCATCCTGGGAGTTCTACAGTCGATTGCCAGCCCTTTATTAAGCTAAAAGGAATCATAATCTGTTGATAAGAAATGCTGTTTGTGAAATTGTTGCATAAAAGAGATACCACACTCGAGGCTGTGCTGTTGTACTGGATATCGGTACGGCTCTGATAGCTTCAGTACTCAGACCGCAGCCTCGACCCCACAAATGTTATCATCATTCTGATCTTTTCTCTTCTTTTTTTGCCTCCGGCAAGAAACAACCCTGAGCTCATGACGCGACCCATGTGACCCCTATCTAAATTCCCCTCCGCCCTCATCCCTCCCTCCCTCCCTTTACCCTCCTCTTACTGCACTCCACGTTTTATATATAACTTCACAATTCTGTGCCACTTATCACATAAGAGCTCAGATAAGATAGAAAAGATTTACCACATAAACTCCTAATAAAATACATTAATGTTTGTGGTAGTAATATGTCAGAATGTTCAAGGGGTCTGCAACGTGTGTGTGTGTGTGTGTGTGTGATATAACAACACTGTATGTAAGATATTATTGCTCGGCGCCAGAGTAAGATGACGTCAGAAGTTCAACTTTATCTTAAACGTCATCGCTCTCCCTCGCCATGCGCGTGCACCAGAACCGGAGACACAGCGCTGTAATTACCCACAATGCAGCACGTCAAAACGCCGGGTGACGTCACTGCTCGGGGACGCGGAGCGCAGGCTGAGGTTTAGCGCCGCTGAGCTCAGGGGTTTAGTCCCGACACACCGCCGCAGACATGCCGCCTAAGAAACCCGCTCAGCCCGCGGGCAATAAGAAGACTCAGGAGAAGAAGAAGGAGAAGATTATTGAGGTGAGGAAGGAGTTTATTACGGATGATAAGTCCGCCTCGGGCGCAGCAGCCATGCTGAAGGCTCGGCCTAGTGTTAGCTTGGAGCTAGCTCATTTCCTTTAACTCGCTGTGGTGATCCACCCGTATTCAGTGACAACGCGCCGGGATTGGTCGGTCATGTTCCGTCCCGCACGCTCATTGGTCTGTGAAATGCTTTCGAAATGGCGCGCGGCTCGAGACTCGATTATTAGCCAATCACAGCACAGAAGGCGGTCGTTATCCAGAAACGGGTGGCAAACGTAACTCTAAGTATTAACTCGCCAGCCGCCGAACACGTCAGTGTAGCCGGTTAGCTAATGACAGCTAGCGGTGTGTGTGTGTGTGTGTGTGTGTGTGTGTGTGTGTGTGTGTGTGTGTGTGTGGGGCTCATTCTGAATTAAAATCTTTCCCAAATGAGCTTATAGTCCGGGGTAGATCTGAGTGTTTAATTTTACCCGTGTGTGTTAAAGAGGAGAAGGGCTTGCTAACGGTTAGCTAGCGGTAATTAGCCTAGCAGTGGGCTAGCTAACGTGCACGAGCTCCAACCACGTCTCACTGATCTATAAACTGCGCATGCGTGAGAAAAGTAATGTTTTATCAATGGGATTAAGTAAGATATCTAATCACACTAAACCCGAGAGATCAGTGGGTGAGGAATGGCATTACAACCTGTTTGATCATTGTGTTAAGATTGTGTGTGTGTGTGTGTGTGTGTTAGGATAAAACTTTTGGTCTGAAGAATAAAAAAGGAGCCAAACAGCAGAAGTTCATCAAAGCTGTAACACATCAAGTGAAATATGGGCAGCAGAACGCTCGGCAGGTGAGTATAGGAGAGAGATACAGTGTGTGTGTGTGTGTGTGTGTGTGTGTGTGTGTAGGGTGAGTGTGTGATCTGTGCTCTGCGCTACAGGTTGCTGCTGCTGACGCTGATAAGACCAAAAAAGGGGACAAGAAGAAGGACATCGCCGAGCTGAACGAACTCTTCAGACCTGTAGTGGGAGCGCAGAAAGTCAGCAAAGGTGAGGGGGGCGGGGCGGGGGGTGACAGACAGACAGACAGAGACGTCTGGGGCTGGGGGGGGGGGGGGGATGATGACAGAGGGCTTTATGCTTTATGGACCTGAGATGTTACTCACATTCCACATGTTTTGGGCGTTGAAGGAGTTCGTGTGAGGCTGACATTTTAGACATGAAGCCATCAGGCCAATCATGGTGTACTGAGAGAACCTTATCTTGATGGTGTTCAAGAATTAGTGAAGCCGTGTGATCAGTGTTAGTGTAGCACAGGATTATATAGAGAAATAGAGAGAGTGTTTACTCTCTGAACTGTTCTGTACAATAAAAGTCCCGGTTTGACTCGTATGTCCCTGGAGTGTACAGTAGGGATGTACGATACATTGTTTCAGCATCGACATCGTGGTGTGTGTGTGTGTGTGTGTGTGTGTGTGCAGTAGTCGTATTGCAGGAGGTGCGGTGCAGTGTTTCCCCCACACACAGAGTATACCTGGGCGGGATACACGAGTACGTCTGCACACCCTTTTTTAGAAATCGGACCGTTCCCTCTCGCCCCAGCAGAATAAACAGTACAGGGGTGCAGGAGGGCTGTAGTGACAGTCGCACTGAGAACAGTGAGCGGGCTCTGCTTAATTCAACACACATCATTTGGCAACAAATCCTTGGACAGATTAAAAACAAAAAACAAGCACCCGGTTATGCAGAAGTCCTGCCGGTGTGTGTTAACGAGGAGGCTTCAGACATCAGTGTGTTTGGGTTTTCTGGTATGTCCCATATAAAAAAAAAAAGAAGTTATCATTACTGTTAAAATGTGTAAATTGTACTGCTGCTGGAATATGGGAATGATGTCACACAAAAATAAAACTAAAAATGCGGATGTTATTATTATTATTATTATTATTGGTCACAGAAACAACATAAAAGCATGTGACCTCTGTGATCTGTGCTGTTTTTAAATGAAGTCATGTTTGTGTTGTTGTTTAAAATTCAGTTCATCATATTGTCTAGGTTGTGCTGAAAAACTCTCCTGCACACTCTGTCACTCTGTGCTGCACAATCCTGCGCTTTATATATAATACACGTGTGTGTGTGTGTCTCTATTAAGTTATTTTGGACTCAGTAGTACTTGGTAATGTGTACAGTGTGAGGTTTTACACTAACATGTGGGAGTTATATGTGAGAGAGTGTACCTCTGGTGCTCATTTTCTCTGTGTGTGTCTGTACTTCCCTGTGTGTGTGTGTGTCTGTGTGTGTGTGTGCGCGCCCACGCACGGTTCTCCAGGTGTGGATCCAAAGTCGGTTCTGTGTGCGTTCTTTAAACAAGGCCAGTGCACTAAAGGGGATAAGTGTAAGTTCTCCCATGACCTCAGTCTGGACAGGAAGTGTGAGAAGCGCAGTGTGTACGTGGACGTGCGAGAGGAGGAGCTGGAGAAAGGCAAGTCTCAGTCTTCTGTCTATTCTGTTTGTCTCTCTGTGTGTGTTTGTGTTCAGTGTAATAAGTGTTTTCCTTGTGACACGCAGACACGATGGAGAACTGGGACGAGAAGAAGCTGGAGGAAGTCGTGAACAAGAAGCACGGAGAGGCAGAGAAGAAGAAGGCCAAGACTCAGATCGTACGCTCTCCTCAATGGTTTCTCCTCAGGGATCATCATGGGGAGGGGGATGGTTGTTGTTCTTGGGGCTTTTCCTCAAGGCTTTCCTTGGGGGTTCTCCTCAGTGGTGTTCTCCTCATAACATCTAGAAGAGATGACTGTTGTTGGTCAGTGTAGGAGGTGAACCTTAGTGCACTTCTAGGTGGATCACGTCACAGTCTGTGACTTGAGGTTCAGGTTGAAAGTTGCTTTTTTTTAATGGTTTTAAGAAGAATGTGTGTGTGTGTGTGTACAGGTGTGTAAGTACTTCCTGGAGGCTATAGAGAACAATAAGTACGGGTGGTTCTGGGTGTGTCCTGGGGGCGGAGACGGCTGTATGTACCGCCACGCCCTCCCCGCGGGCTTCGTCCTGAAGAAAGACAAGAAGAAGGAGGAGAGCGAGGAGGAGGAGATCTCGCTGGAGGAACTCATCGAGAATGAGGTCAGGACTCTCACAGTGTACTAATCACACACTGATACACTACACACACTCACAGACACACTTCATATAAAACACCACCAGCGTCTTCACACTCGTTTAAAACAGTGACGTGTACAATGTTTATAAGTTTAAGAGAAATGTCAGGAAACGTTTAGAAATAAATTAAAACTAAATTAAAGGTAAACCCTATTAACATGTATAAATGGTTTATAATGTTATTATTGTTTATAAATTATTAAATTAAAAAAAAATTATAATCATATAATTGCATGTCTTGCAAACAAATAATTACTTTTATATGCATGTTTTAACAATAATGTGTAATAAAGTGTTTATATAAAATTAGGAAGTGTGCGTGTGTGCGTGTGTGCGTGTGTGTGTGTTAGCGAGCAGCTCTGGGCGTAAACGTGACGCGTATCACTCTGGAGACGTTCCTGGCCTGGAAGAAGATGAAGAGGCAGGAGAAGATCGCTAAAGCTGAGCAGGACATGGAGAGGAAGAAGGCCGACTTTAAAGCAGGAAAGGCTCTCGGGGTGGGTTCATCTTAGTTCAACAGTTTTACACACACACACACACACACACACACACACCTCGGACTAAACTGCGTACCATCACTTTTGCTCCTGTATTAATGCTCATCCTGAGTTCATCCTGCAGTGACCTGACTCGACCAGCAGGGTGCAGTACACTACAGCTCTAATATCATGTGATCTTGTTTATGAAGCTGTAAAGTGACCATGTGTGTTTCTGAATTAAACCTGAGCGGTCTCATAGACTGGAGTGAGGTTTCGTGTCTAGCGTGTAGCTCGGTGGCGGTTACACAGGTTACCATGGAAACCTCTGCGACGTCACGGTTAACGCTGTAACTGTTAATAGAGCCGTGTTGTTTCAGTCAAGAGTTTGTTTTAAGCTCTCGGATGGTGATGATGTGGACCCTCATGCATTTCCTTTGGCGTTACCTGTACAGGTGAGCGGACGAGAAGTGTTTGAGTTCAGACCCGAGCTGGTGGACGATGACGACGAGGAAGCGGACGATACCAGATACGCCAAAGTAGACGATGAGCTCATGGACGAGGTGACCGTCTGCTTCTTTACGTCATCGTTTCATTAAAGCAGACTCGATATGTGGTCATGGTGTGTACGCTGATGTATGATGTGTTATCTTATGTCCTGTGTGTGTGTGCAGGTGAATGAGGAGGAGGAGGAGCCATGCCAGGACATCGACATCGCCCGGTTCGTCCTTAAAGAGGTGGACGACACGGGGATAACGGTGGCAGCGTCGGACCGGTTCTCCTCCCGAGTCCAGCCGAGCAGAGAGACAGACGGTGAGACGTGAAGTAGTGTTGCCATGGTGACCTCAGAGGGCATCTAAGAAATGGACAGATGGAGTGAGACAGACTTGAACATGATCACTCGATTTCTATGGACACTATTAACACTGTGTGTGTGTGTGTGTGTCTGTAGAGCACAAACTGAGTGAAGCTTCGGGCGGTATCGAGAACGGTGAAGACCACACGCTGGAGGAGGACAGCAGCGACAGTGACGGAGGCGGGGCCAACGGTGATGAGGCGGAGTCGGAGGCGGTGCCTGTTGATGAGAATCTGTTCACGGGGGAGGATCTGGACGAACTGGAGGAGGAGCTTAACACACTTGATCTGGACGAGTAACACTTGCTGACATGAACAGTTTTTTTTTTTTTTTTTTTCCCCCCCTTTCCCTCCAGCGATCAGTTGAGCCGTAGAGGACGCGGCTCCGAGGACATGCGAGAACATGTGACTCCGCGCTTGCGTTATTCAGTCCAAACTGCCTCCATTCGGCCATAAACGATTTAAAATCTGCTGTTTTATTTTTTTGTTTTTGTTTCTTTTCTTCCTCTGTCATTATTAAAGCAAACAGAAATGTGCGCTATGTTGCTAAAACACGAACTGGGTTCTCTCAGCCATGTTTATCCAAACAGTTAACAGAATCATGTTACTCTTTGAACGGGACCTCTTCTCTCTACACGGGCAGCCTACTGCTAAGTGGACCTCGGCAGGGGCGGAGCCCCGGTTAACTCACGTCAGCCTGCCTGGTCATGTGACATTGCCACATTTTACATTGTTTGACATTGATGAGTTAGCAGCTAATATTAGCCAGTTAACCAGTAACATCTATGAGTAAGCTGTCTGATATTACGTAGCTAGCTTGTTAACAGTAAGGAGATTAGCAGGCTACAACTTCAACTGGCTAACTTCTGTTAGCATCGTCTGCTTTAGCATCTGTGTTAGCTATCTGCTTATTTAGCTAGCTAGCTAGCCGGATTTGCCACCGCACTCACCCACTACTGTAAAGATGCAGTTCATGCAGTTCTGGGCTAACATGCTGCAAACTGTGCTAATGTTAGCATGCTAATTAGCTAGCTAATGCTGGATGCTATAAGGAGTCGCAGGATTGAGTTTAACCTGAGCTCCGTCCCTGGTGTGTGAATCGGCTGTTTGATTTCTGACAAAATAAAGGTTTCACCTGCTGAATGTGTGATCTGAAGGGTGTACAGGTGTGTGTGTGTGTGTGTGTGTGTGTTTTATCCTCCTCCTGGCCAAGGTGAAATTGTAAATAAATGCTTATCACAGACAGATATAAAGGCTCGTGTGCATGTGTGGTTTTAGGATATTTGCAGTGTGGACATGGAGCAGAACCTTAGAGGAACGTTTAACATGAGCTCTCACATGAGTGAAAAACTCAACACACTCCGATACAGCAGGTGGCAATATGTACCTGGTTGGTTTGCAAGCCAGCAGTAAATATGACTCCTTTGACGCGTACTGGGAGCCATGCCCGAGACCGAGGGGTGAGAGAGATCCTGGTCTTCTGTACCTAATTAAGTGGCCAGTGTCTACATGTTCAGTAGAATGGATCTCTCATAATCACTCAACTCTTTATAAACATGGTGTTTGTGTTTGCATCTGTGTGAATATTTGTGACATGTGTTCTTTTAAAGGAAGTGAAATGAGGTCCCCAAAAACCACCGGAGTGCCTCACAGTCCTGGTTCACCCTCGTACATCTCACTGGGCGTGGTGGTGTTTTTGGCTCGTACGCTATCGGATTGTGTAATCCCATCGACTCACAGGCTTCAGCTCTAATTCCTCCGGTCTTTCACATCGTCAGCTGGATTTAATTCGCTAGTGATTCATGGTTAAGGAACGAGCGAGAAGGAGGTCTGACATGAACGGCACAGAAATCTCCTTCATCTCCACTGATCAGCCAGCAGATCACGACCCACACACCTACTACTGAGCAAGTCCTCACTCCTGCAACCGAAATAGTGACGCACTGTGTGTTCTGACTTCTTTTACTGGGACCAGCATTAACATTTTCAGCAGTTTGGACTACGCGGGCCAGCCTTCCTGCCCCATGTGCCCCCCTGACCCCTGGCCACACATGAGCTTGTCGTCGTCGGTTCACCGGTTGTCCTTCCTTGGTGGATCACTGTTGGTGTGTCCTGAGCACTGCGCACCGGGAACATCCCACAAGAGCTGCAGTTTTGGAGTTCATCACAATTTCGCTTGTCTGCTTCCAGCACACCAACATCAGGGGCATATTGTTCACTTACTTACTGCCTCATATGTCCCACCCACCTCCAGGGGGTATTTTAATGAAGGCCCTATCACTATGACAACAGATGTCATGGTGCCACCTTGTTTTTTCTTTCCAGCTGTTTGGGGGCGCTCCTAGGGCCAAGGTGACTTCAAGACATTGAGAATGCAAAAAAGTTGAAGGGATTTTTCATCTCTCTAACGGTTCAGCCGTGACGATGCCTTAAACTTCTGCTGAAAAGTCGATAATAACTTCCTGCGTGATATCATTTAGTTTGGTTCAATCATTTTTGGGGGGATTTTCTCCCTAATTTAGTCGTACCCAATTCCCACTCATCATTAGGGCACTCCCCCGCCGTGCTCACGGGCTCTCCGCTGCACCCAGGTAGCGATGGTGCAGGTGCTTGGGCCCGCTCATCAATATTGAGGTATTGTAACTGTGAGAAGGGCGAGACTGTGATGTATAGAGGACTGGATCAGAGAAACTCCGAACCTGTAGCTCTTGTGGGATGTTCCCAGTCTGCAGGGGTCAGGACCAACCAGAAGATCTAAAGGAGAACTGGAGACCTGGTCACGGGTCACATGGGGAGCGAAGCCTGGCCCGCGGAGTCCGATGTGATAGAAGAGCTACTGGGGGGCGTCATAATGTTATGGCTGATTGGTGTGTGTATTAAACACGTTTTATAAAACAGACGAGAGTCCTGCCTGCTTGGTTTCCACTGTTTGTGATACTTAGGGTCTTCACTTCACAGGTCAAAGTTTAACAAGATAAAGTTGTCATGAAGGAAAAGATTTAAAGACACATCCGGCGTCACTCTTATCCTTTAGATTGGGTGAATTTATGCGGCGTGTTCAAGTCAAACTAGGATTTGTGATGAAATTTCTGGTGAATTCAATAAGATTTTATTTCTATAGCACTTGAACAACGGTCATTGTCTCAAAGCAGCTTTACACAATCAACAGAGAATCACTGAAGTGTGTATGAGATGTGAGAATCAGAATGATCAGATCGTCTCTGATGAACGAGCCGAGGGCGACGGTGCCGAGGGGAAAAACCCCCTGCATGAAGGCGTAAGAATGATCGACATCTACAGAAGACTCCAGTCACAGTACGGTGATGAGACCGAGCCGAGTCTCACATCTGGACGCTTTAGAGACGGCCGAGTGTCTTGGGGTTCCATGCAGTCGTTCCCGTGAACATTCAGTGAGAGAAACGTCTGATCACTGAATAGAGGATGATGAACTGTGATGTGCCGCTCCAGCGTACCGAGACCGCGGACAGAAACCACGAGGTGTGTGAGAATGTTTGTGGGAACTGTTTCACACCGACTGTGCAGAAGATGATTCATTCAGATCGTCCTCTACATGATGTACAGTCGTGGCCAAAATGTTTGAGAAATACATAAATCTTGGAAATTGGAAAAGTTGCTGCTTATGTTTTCATAATAGCAATTTGCATATACTCCAGAATGTTAAGAAGAGTGATCAGATGAATTGCATAGTCCTTCTTTGCCATGAAAATTAACTTAATCTTGAAAAAAAACTTTCCACTGCATTTCATTGCTGTCATTAAAGGACCTGCTGAGATCATTTCAGTAATCATCTTGTTAACTCAGGTGAGAATGTTGACGAGCACAAGGCTGGAGATCATTATGTCAGGCTGACTGGGTTAGAATGGCAGACTTGACATGTTAAAAGGAGGGTGATGCTTGAAATCATTGTTCTTTCATTGTTAACCATGGTGACCTGCAAAGAAACGCGTGCAGCCATCATTGTGTTGCATAAAAATGGCTTCACAGGCAAGGATATTGTGGCTACTAAGATTGCACCTAAATCAACAATTTATAGGATCATCAAGAACTTCAAGGAAAGAGGTTCAATTCTTGTTAAGAAGGCTTCAGGGCGTCCAAGAAAGTCCAGCAAGCGCCAGGATCGTCTCCTAAAGAGGATTCAGCTGTGGGATCGGAGTGCCACCAGTGCAGAGCTGCTCAGGAATGGCAGCTGGCAGGTGTGAGCGCATCTGCACGCACAGTGAGGCCAAGACTTTTGGAAGATGGCCTGGTGTCAAGAAGGGCAGCAAAGAAGCCACTTCTCTCCAAAAAAAACATCAGGGACAGATTGATCTTCTGCAAAAAGTATGACGAATGGACTGCTGAGGACTGGGGCAAAGTCATATTCTCGGATGAAGCCTCTTTCCGATTGTTTGGGGCATCTGGAAAATGGCTTGT
Source organism: Clarias fuscus (assembly GCA_030347435.1). NCBI lineage: Eukaryota > Metazoa > Chordata > Actinopteri > Siluriformes > Clariidae > Clarias > Clarias fuscus. The sequence goes on along the minus strand of CM059209.1, from coordinate 39,506,669 downwards.
CCGGAGAAGAAAAGCTGAGCGCTACCATCAGTCCTGTGTCATGCCAACAGTAAAGCATCCTGAGACCATTCATGTGTGGGGTTGCTTCTCATCCAAGGGAGTGGGCTCACTCACAATTTTGCCCAAAAACACAGCCATGAATAAAGAATGGGACCAAAACACCCTCCAACAGCAACTTCTTCCGACAATCCAACAACAGTTTGGTGAAGAACAATGCATTTTCCAGCACGATGGAGCACCGTGCCATAAGGCAAAAGTGATAACTAAGTGGCTCGGGGACCAAAACGTTGAAATTTTGGGTCCATGGCCTGGAAACTCCCCAGATCTTAATCCCATTGAGAACTTGTGGTCAATCCTCAAGAGGCGGGTGGACAAACAAAAACCCACTAATTCTGACAAACTCCAAGAAGTGATTATGAAAGAATGGGTTGCTATCAGTCAGGATTTGGCCCAGAAGTTGATTGAGAGCAGCCCAGTCGAATTGCAGAGGTCCTGAAAAAGAAGCGCCAACACTGCAAATACTGACTCTTTGCATAAATGTCATGTAATTGTCGATAAAAGCCTTTGAAACGTATGAAGTGCTTGTAATTATATTTCAGAACATCACAGAAACAACTGAAACAAAGATCTAAAAGCAGTTTAGCAGCAAACTTTGTGAAAACTAATATTTGTGTCATTCTCAAAACTTTTGGCCACGACTGTACACAAGCTCACAGGAAACTGCAGATGCTCTGACCTGTGGTGTGTTCGGTGACCTCCTCAGTCCTGACCTGGAGCACAACATGTAGTCTGACTGAATCCAGAGATTTGATATAAATCAAGTGAAGCCTCATGACATTACGGAACATACAGGTTTGTTGATTTTGCATCATTAAGATTAAAATACTGTAGATATTTTCTCCCCAGTTTTGCAATCAGGTAACTTTATTGCACTTGTTTTGACTCCACTTTGGAGGAGGTGTGTCTTTACTAAACCTCCTGTAATACCAGTCAGAGATCATCTCCAGACTGGGACAGGACTTTACACTCCCAGTGCTCATGTGTGCAGGTTCGGAGCATGTGCAAGGACTTACCACTAGGGGGAACCGAATACATGATTTATAACAAAATAATAAGCAAAGCAGGTATTAAAATACATCTCCGTCTCCCCTCTCTCTGTCTGCCAGGACCAGTGTCCTCTCTCTGTCTCTCTCTCAAACAGGTCATCTCTGACTCATGTCATGTTTTCCCAGAATGCCAGGGGACTGTGGATTTTCCCCTCATCAGGAAAACAGTGATTAGTGAACCACGTGCCACCTCAGACGGGGAAAAACAGAGAGAGGGAGAGTTTAAATACATCTCTATACGTACACTACATAGGCTATTAGTGTGCGAGGGTGTATAAAATGACGGCTCCTGAACACCCGACCTTCAGCTTCCTGCTGTTTCTAGACGACGTGGTGTTCCCTACACCCTATATAGTGCACTATTACATGCTGTTTGGGATGAACTGCTGTGTTTTCAGACTACAGAGGGCCAGAGAAGGAGGAAATGAGTTTGGAAATGATGTGTGTGTGCGTGTCTGTACCAGTCTCAGCGCTGTATCTGTACCTCCTAAATCCTGACTCACACACACACGCTTTGTCCAAATAAGACCACATTCTGATCTCGCAGCTGCATTAGTCATGATGTCAGACAGTCTGTGCCAGAGCAGGATCAACACTCGGCTCAGCCGCCCTCATTAACACACACACACACACACACACACACACACACACACAGACCCGGAAACTCTCACTCTGCTCAGAGTCAATAGTGTGTGCTTATCACTTTCTGTCTATCACACACACCCTTGACTAGGACAACACTCTACATTGTAATGCTGCTGTGTTGCGCAGGTTCACACACACTACAGTACGGTCCTGTTCATCCCTCTTCACTCAGTCCATGAGTCCATTCAAAGTGTCTGAGTAGATTTTTTTTAGGTCAGACCAGTGAGGAATGAAATATAAGTCTCGATCTACACGGTCCATCCATCCATCTGGGGATTTAGAGGTCAGAGGAGGTCAGTGGAGGTCAGTGGGGGTCAGTGGGGACCGCTGTAGGACTGCTGGTCAACACTCACATGATTCACACACACACACACACACACACAGAGCCCATGGTGGGAATGAGTTAGTTTTAGCTCTTGTTTTAGTTTAAGGCTTATCAAACCACCGTGCGGCCAGAATGAAATATTACACTCCAGTAATAACCGGACGTGAGAACAGTGAACAGTGAACAGTGTTGGGGATCTAAAGTTCCTGAAATGAATGTTTAGATGAAGAGAAGGTTAAATCCACGTGTAATTAAAAGGACAGAAGCAGACGTTAAGCAAAGTCAACAGAGTCACATGATAAAGGACATGTAGTGTTTAAATCTCAGAGCAGTTTAGACATCGTTTGTTTTGCTGATTTTTTAACTAAACACATGAACAGCACACTGTAGGACTCAGGACAATCAGAAAACAGACAAGATGATGAACTATACACCGGACTCTGCACATGACTGAAGAAAAAGGCAAATAGATATAAATATGTATGTTTGAATATATAATATCTGAGCGTACTGTATTTATAAAAAATAAAGAACTTTATGAACTAATTATAAGACGTGGTTGATTTTCAGCTTCGTCACTGAACAGATGAACATCCGGACTGTTCACGATGTCGGCTTTAAGCTCATCACCGACGCTTCTGCTTATAACTTTATGACTCTTATATTATTCTTTATTATTCATCTTTATGTTTATTTAAAGAAAGAAAGAAAAAACTCATTAAAACTTTCAAATTTGTTTAAAACACAAACCAAATGGAATAAAGTCCAGGATCTGACTCATTATAAACACACATACAGGCTGCAACACACTGTCAGTAGAATTCTAACTAAAGTTTTGGCCCCCCAGGTGTCACAGCCTCGCAGTTATAGAGTGTTTCTCTTACAGAATGTTTATTATCCTGAATTCTCTTCATTTCTACATCATAAAACTCACACTGAGATGTTTCTTGTAAAGTCTATCATTCATGAAGTGAAATATACATCAGCACAGCGCCCCCCTCAGGCGCAACTCTACAGCACTTCCTGTTTGGGTCATTACGTCACTTCCGCTATGGGCGTCAGTTCCACCCCCAGTTTCTGTGTGTGTGTGTGTGTGTGTGTGTGTGTGTCGGAACGGAGTGGTGCGGAGCCTCACCCGGTGCCAAAACTTTCCTGTAGAGCGTCAGTGGTGTTTAATCAGGTGTGTGGAGCTTTATAACGCCTTAATGTCACCACAGGAGCGCGCGAGGAGATTCATCAGCGCGCGAGGACTTTAATCAGCGCGAGAGGACCGAGGACAGAAGATAAACCTGTGTGTGAGAGTGTGTGTGTGTGAGAGTGTGTGTGTGTGTGAGAGTGTGTGTGAGAGTGTGTGTGTGTGTGTGTGTGTTTACTGAAGAGATTTACTGAGAGAGTTGTGAGACAGCTGTGATGGGGCAGCCCGTGATTTCCCCCCTGTCCCTGTCCCTGTCCCTGTCTCTGTCTCTGTCCCTGTCCCTGGCCTTGACCCTCCTCAGGGTCTGTCCTGTCCATCCCTTTAACCTGGACATTGAGAACCCCTCTGTGTTCTCTGGACCCCGGGGCAGTTACTTCGGCTTCTCCGTCGACTTCTTCAGTGCCACCGATAAACAGTGAGTATCGTTTATATTGTTAATGACACTCTTTATATTATTAATGACACTCTTTATATTATTAATGACACTCTTTATATTATTAATGACACTCTTTATATTGTTAATGACACTCTTTATATTATTAATGACACTCTTTATATTATTAATGACACTCTTTATATTATTAATGACACTCTTTATATTATTAAAACACACAGTATATATAAGTGTCTGAGGCGTTCGAGTCAAACCGGGACTTTTCTCCCCTATATAACACTAACACACTTCCCCCAGAGTTCCCCTGGTGCTCGGACTCCCTCACGGTATCACTGATCCCTGACCGGACTGTCTGTCTGCTTCACGTCTGGAACGCCGGCCTCCCGGGAACTCCATGTGGAAATGTCTTGGGGCGAGGTCAGGAGTGTACGGGGGGGGGGGATCGTGATGACTCCCGGCTGAGTTCCTGTGATGTGTGTGTGTGTGTGTTGTTGGTGAACAGATCACACACACAGATGCGTCTATTTTGATTGTCACTCTCAGACGTGCGTCCTTCTCTAAAACGTTCGGACCGTTTAAACGTCTCCCTGTCCCCAAGCGTCTCGCCACCGCACGGCGTCTCGAGTGTTTCATCACTTCAGCGCCTTCACTCACCCGGGTCCCGGTTTGACTCGAACGCACCTGATAATCCTTTCTTTCAGAAACACACTTCCACATTGGTGTCTGATCAGTAACACTTAATAATAATAATAATAATAATCCAGGCTGCAGTGCAACATCAAATCTGTGTTTTTGTTTGTATACAGTTACTCGTGTCTAATCTTGTGTCTTTCATTTTTTACCACTTTTGTTAGAGTCTTCCATTATTTGTTGTGATTTTAAAGATAATATACAGAATAAAATGTCAATATTAAATTATATACTGTATGTATTATTTATGTTTATCTAGAAACAGTCTGAACACTTTAGTGTTTTTATTAAATACTGTAAAAGTGAATTTGTTTACCTGTTTATTTGACATGTACATAAGCAAGATTAAAACTCTTCATTAGTTCTAATCGATTTATTTATTGTTTTATTATACAGAAAATAAATGTAATATTATTACTCAATTGTTTTAACCCTCACATTTAACCAAAAACACCCTTTTAAAACATGAACTCACTCTAATTAGTTTCACAAACTCCTGTAGCTGTGTGAATGCCCTCGAGGCCTGAGCGTCTCCCCCCCTCTCTCTCTTCCTCTTCCTCACCCCCCCCCCCTCCCTCTCTCTCTCTCTCTCTCTCTCTCAGGCAGAACATCCTGGTGGGCGCTCCTAAAGCCAACGCCTCCTCCTCTTCCTCGGTGACGGAGCGAGGCGCTGTGTATAGCTGCCCCTGGAAGTCAGGCGGGACGTGTAAGGAGATCGAGTTCGACAGCAGCGGTGAGCTAACAGCAGTGTGTGTGTGTGGTGTTGTGCTGTGATGTGCACTGGACTGGGTGTGTTATCATTTCATGATGATTAAAGCACAGTACAGTCAGGATTAATATTCTCTCTCTCTGTATTATAATGACACAGGGCTCTAAAGGCACTTTCTGCTCCGTAGTCAATTCGAGTCAACGTTTTATCCACTTACACATCACGATTGTTTCTCTATATTGTTTATAAACATCCTGAAGGCACTGATGTGTCCATTGAGAAGTCTGAGTGTCTACAGGCAGAGCTTCACTCTCACTGTCTCTGTACTACACCTGCTCTTACGTGTGTGTGTGTGTGTGTGTGTGTGTGTGTGGAGGTGTGTGTGGAGGTGTGTGTGGAGGTGTGTGTGGAGGTGTGTGTGGAGGTGTGTGTGGAGGTGTGTGTGTGTGTGTGGAGGTGTGTGTGTGTGTGGAGGTGTGTGTGTGTGTGGAGGTGTGTGTGTGTGTGTGGAGGTGTGTGTGTGGAGGTGTGTGTGTGGAGGTGTGTGTGTGGAGGTGTGTGTGGAGGTGTGTGTGGAGGTGTGTGTGGAGGTGTGTGTGGAGGTGTGTGTGGAGGTGTGTGTGTGTGTGTGTGTGTGTGTGTGTGTGTGTGTGTGGAGGTGTGTGTGTGTGTGTGTGGAGGTGTGTGTGTGGAGGTGTGTGTGTGGAGGTGTGTGTGTGGAGGTGTGTGTGTGTGTGTGTGTGTGGAGGTGCGTGTGTGTGTGTGTGTGTGGAGGTGCGCGTGTGTGTGTGTGTGTGGAGGTGCGCGTGTGTGTGTGTGGAGGTGCGCGTGTGTGTGTGTGGAGGTGCGCGTGTGTGTGTGTGGAGGTGCGCGTGTGTGTGTGTGGAGGTGCGCGTGTGTGTGTGTGGAGGTGCGCGCGTGTGTGTGTGTGGAGGTGCGCGTGTGTGTGTGTGGAGGTGCGCGTGTGTGTGTGTGGAGGTGCGCGTGTGTGTGTGTGGAGGTGCGCGTGTGTGTGTGTGGAGGTGCGCGTGTGTGTGTGTGGAGGTGTGCGTGTGTGAGAGAGAGAGAGAGAGAGAGACAGAGAAAGAAAGAGATGAAGCTTTTTGTCTGTCCGTAGGGCAGGTATTTCAGCTCAGGGAGGATGTGTTATTGTCAGGTCCAGACCCGTCAGGAATGTCTCCCTGAACACACTCACTCTCTGCAACCGCTCTCTGTTTAACCTCATTAACCTCCACTGTTTATTCACATTTGGTCAAAGTATTGGCACCCCTGTGGTCGCATGCTTGTGTCAGGGCCTGTCTCACTCTCAGTGTCTTACTTACTGTCTGTCTCACTCTGTGCCTCACACTGTATTGTAATCTCTCTCTGTATCTAACTCCCAGTATCTCACTCACTCTCTGTGTCACTCTCTTTCAATGTTTCACCTTTTGTCTTACTCCCAGTGTCTCACTCACCATCTAATGCACACACTTTGAACGGAGTGCTGTACAGAGTGAGCGATGTGCTGTCCCTCATACCTGTATTTAACACTATGGTGTAGATTAGTGTGCGTGTCTGTGTCTGTGTAGTGTGTGTGTGTGTATCTGTGTAGTGTGTGTGTCTGTGTAGTGTGTGTGTCTGTGTAGTGTGTGTGTCTGTGTAGTGTGTGTGTCTGTGTAGTGTGTGTGTGTGTCTGTGTAGTGTGTGTGTGTGTGTCTGTGTAGTGTGTGTCTGTGTCTGTGTAGTGTGTGTCTGTGTCTGTGTAGTGTGTGTCTGTGTCTGTGTAGTGTGTGTGTGTATCTGTGTAGTGTGTGTATCTGTGTAGTGTGTGTGTCTGTGTAGTGTGTGTGTCTGTGTAGTGTGTGTGTCTGTGTAGTGTGTGTGTCTGTGTAGTGTGTGTGTGTGTGTAGTGTGTGTGTGTGTGTCTGTGTAGTGTGTGTCTGTGTCTGTGTAGTGTGTGTCTGTGTCTGTGTAGTGTGTGTCTGTGTCTGTGTAGTGTGTGTCTGTGTCTGTGTAGTGTGTGTCTGTGTCTGTGTAGTGTGTGTGTCTGTGTAGTGTGTGTGTCTGTGTCTGTGTAGTGTGTGTCTGTGTCTGTGTAGTGTGTGTCTGTGTCTGTGTAGTGTGTGTCTGTGTCTGTGTAGTGTGTGTGTCTGTGTCTGTGTAGTGTGTGTCTGTGTCTGTGTAGTGTGTGTCTGTGTCTGCGTAGTGTGTGTCTGTGTCTGCGTAGTGTGTGTGTGTGTCTGTCTGCGTAGTGTGTGTGTGTCTGTGTGTGTGTGTGTGTAGTGTGTGTGTCTGTGTGTGTGTGTGTAGTGTGTGTGTCTGTGTGTGTGTGTGTCTGTGTGTGTGTGTGTCTGTGTGTGTGTGTGTAGTGTGTGTGTGTGTGTGTAGTGTGTGTGTGTGTGTGTGTGTGTAGTGTGTGTGTGTGTGTGTGTGTGTAGTGTGTGTGTGTGTGTGTGTGTAGTGTGTGTGTCTGTGTGTGTCTGTGTAGTGTGTGTCTGTGTAGTGTGTGTGTGTGTCTGTGTAGTGTGTGTCTGTGTAGTGTGTGTGTGTGTCTGTGTAGTGTGTGTGTGTGTCTGTGTAGTGTGTGTGTGTGTCTGTGTAGTGTGTGTGTGTGTCTGTGTAGTGTGTGTGTGTGTGTCTGTGTAGTGTGTGTGTGTGTGTCTGTGTAGTGTGTGTGTGTGTCTGTGTAGTGTGTGTGTGTGTGTGTGTAGTGTGTGTGTGTGTGTGTAGTGTGTGTGTGTGTGTGTCTGTGTAGTGTGTGTGTGTGTCTGTGTAGTGTGTGTGTGTGTGTGTGTGTGTGTCTGTGTAGTGTGTGTGTGTGTCTGTGTAGTGTGTGTGTCTGTGTAGTGTGTGTGTGTTTCTGTGTAGTGTGTGTGTGTGTTTGTGTAGTGTGTGTGTGTGTCTGTGTAGTGTGTGTGTGTGTCTGTGTAGTGTGTGTGTGTGTGTGTGTGTGTAGTGTGTGTGTGTGTGTGTGTGTGTAGTGTGTGTGTGTGTGTGTGTGTAGTGTGTGTGTCTGTGTGTGTCTGTGTAGTGTGTGTCTGTGTAGTGTGTGTGTGTGTCTGTGTAGTGTGTGTCTGTGTAGTGTGTGTCTGTGTCTGTGTAGTGTGTGTCTGTGTCTGTGTAGTGTGTGTGTGTGTCTGTGTAGTGTGTGTGTGTGTCTGTGTAGTGTGTGTGTCTGTGTAGTGTGTGTGTGTGTGTCTGTGTAGTGTGTGTGTGTGTGTGTGTAGTGTGTGTGTGTGTGTGTGTAGTGTGTGTGTGTGTCTGTGTAGTGTGTGTGTGTGTGTGTGTGTGTGTCTGTGTAGTGTGTGTGTGTGTCTGTGTAGTGTGTGTGTGTGTCTGTGTAGTGTGTGTGTCTGTGTAGTGTGTGTGTGTTTCTGTGTAGTGTGTGTGTGATTTTGTGTAGTGTGTGTGTGTGTCTGTGTAGTGTGTGTGTCTTTCTGTGTAGTGTGTGTGTGTTTCTGTGTAGTGTGTGTCTGTGTAGTGTGTGTGTGTGTCTGTGTAGTGTGTGTGTGTGTCTGTGTAGTGTGTGTGTGTGTCTGTGTAGTGTGTGTGTGTGTCTGTGTAGTGTGTGTGTGTGTCTGTGTAGTGTGTGTGTGTGTCTGTGTAGTGTGTGTGTCTGTGTAGTGTGTGTGTGTGTCTGTGTAGTGTGTGTGTGTGTCTGTGTAGTGTGTGTGTGTGTCTGTGTAGTGTGTGTGTGTGTCTGTGTAGTGTGTGTGTGTGTCTGTGTAGTGTGTGTGTGTGTCTGTGTAGTGTGTGTGTGTGTCTGTGTAGTGTGTGTGTGTGTCTGTGTAGTGTGTGTGTGTGTCTGTGTAGTGTGTGTGTGTGTCTGTGTAGTGTGTGTGTGTGTCTGTGTAGTGTATGTCTGTGTAGTGTGTGTCTGTGTAGTGTGTGTCTGTGTAGTGTGTGTCTGTGTAGTGTGTGTCTGCGTAGTGTGTGTGTGTGTCTGCGTAGTGTGTGTGTGTGTCTGTGTAGTGTGTGTGTGTTTCTGTGTAGTGTGTGTGTGTGTGTCTGTGTAGTGTGTGTGTGTGTCTGTGTAGTGTGTGTGTCTTTCTGTGTAGTGTGTGTGTGTTTCTGTGTAGTGTGTGTCTGTGTAGTGTGTGTGTGTGTCTGTGTAGTGTGTGTGTGTGTCTGTGTAGTGTGTGTGTGTGTCTGTGTAGTGTGTGTGTGTGTCTGTGTAGTGTGTGTGTGTGTCTGTGTAGTGTGTGTGTGTGTCTGTGTAGTGTGTGTGTGTGTCTGTGTAGTGTGTGTGTGTGTCTGTGTAGTGTGTGTGTGTGTCTGTGTAGTGTGTGTGTGTGTCTGTGTAGTGTGTGTGTGTGTCTGTGTAGTGTGTGTGTGTGTCTGTGTAGTGTGTGTGTGTGTCTGTGTAGTGTATGTCTGTGTAGTGTGTGTCTGTGTAGTGTGTGTCTGTGTAGTGTGTGTCTGTGTAGTGTGTGTCTGCGTAGTGTGTGTGTGTGTCTGCGTAGTGTGTGTGTGTGTCTGCGTAGTGTGTGTGTGTCTGCGTAGTGTGTGTGTGTGTCTGCGTAGTGTGTGTGTGTGTCTGCGTAGTGTGTGTGTGTGTAGTCTGTGTGTGTGTGTGTCTGTGTAGTGTGTGTGTGTGTCTGTGTAGTGTGTGTGTGTGTGTCTGTGTAGTGTGTGTCTGTGTCTGCGTAGTGTGTGTCTGTGTCTGTCTGCGTAGTGTGTGTGTCTGTCTGCGTAGTGTGTGTGTCTGTCTGCGTAGTGTGTGTGTGTGTAGTCTGTGTGTGTGTGTGTCTGTGTAGTGTGTGTGTGTGTGTCTGTGTAGTGTGTGTCTGTGTAGTGTGTGTCTGTGTCTGCGTAGTGTGTGTCTGTGTCTGTCTGCGTAGTGTGTGTGTGTCTGTGTGTGTGTCTGTGTGTGTGTTTGTGTCTGCATGTGTGTGTGTGTGTACATGTTTGTACATGCAGTCTGATATCTGACCCAAATAACATTTGTGTTCATCTCTCACACACACACTCCTTATATAGAACTATGTGGTGTGTATCCTGCGCTCTGATTGGTCAGGATGTGTTGATGAATTCTCTGCACCCCCCCCTCCCCCTCCCCCCTCCAGATAACCGTGTGGAGAGCGGGCAGCAGATGGAGTTTAAGTCGAGTCAGTGGTTCGGGGCGACGGTGCGCTCAGACGGAGAACACATCCTGGTAACTCCAGCTCAGAACATCAACTCACTACTGCAGGGACTGACACGTACTGTACTCACTGTGTCTGTGTCTGTGTCTGTGTGTGTGTGTGTGTGTGTGTGTGTGTGTGTGTGTGTGTAGGCATGTGCACCTCTGTACCAGTGGAGTACGTACGGCTTTAAGGAACGTGAACCTGTCGGCACGTGTTACCTGAAGAAAGGCTCCACTGTGGTGGAATATTCTCCCTGTCGCTCCGGTAACACACACACACAAGCGCACACAGAGACACACACACACAGAGACACACACACACACACACACACAGAGACACACAAAGACACACACACACAAAGACACGCACACACTCACACAGAGACATAACTACACACACACAGAGAGACGCATGGAGCCACAAACACAGATACACACACAGACATACACACAGAGACACACACAACCAGACAGAGACAAACACACACACACACACACACACAGGGACTCAATTAAATTTTATTTATATAGCGCTTTTAACAATTGACATTGTCGCAAAGCAGCTTTACACAATAAAAAGAAAACATACAGGCACACACACAGAGACACATGCACACACACACACGTACACACACAGACGCACACACAGACATACACGCACAGACATACACGCACGCACACACACACACAGAGAAACACACAGACACACACACAGAGACACACACAGACATACACACACACACACACAGACATACACACAGACATACACACACACACACACACACACACACACACACACAGACAGGAGTCCTGCTTCTGGTTGGAGATCTCGTCGCATGGATGCCCCGTGTGGTCTGCCTGGATTCGTATGGTGGCTGGGGATTGTTTCCATGAAGACTGTCCTGTCATCGAGTGATGCTCTGGGGACCTGTGACTTCAGTTGTTCGATAGCTCAGGACTGGAATCTCCTACAGTCTACCTGAGCCTCCAGGAACAAACTGGACTCCTTTTAATTTAAATTTAAACACATCTCCTGTTATACTGAACTTCCAGTACACATTATTATGCTGAGCAATCCCTGCTATCCGTTATCACCCAGATGAGGATGGGTTCCCTGTTGAGTCTGGTTCCTCTCAAGGTTTCTTCCTATTACCATCTCAGGGAGTTTTTCCTTGCCACCGTCGCCCTCGGCTTGCTCATCGGGGACAATCTTATCATTTTGATTCATACACATTGCATAAAAACTTACTTCTTTTTATTGTGTAAAGCTGCTTTGCGACAATGTCAATTGTTAAAAGTGCTATATAAATAAAATTGACTTGACTTGACACACACACACACACACACACACATCTCCCTAATTCTTCCTCCTTAGTTCCTCCCCTCTGTTCAATTCAGTTTTGTTTCTTTTAACAGGATGATATACGTTTGTATGAGAAGTGTGT
>CM059209.1:39485056-39487556 GCA_030347435.1 Clarias fuscus | reverse complement strand
ACTTAATAAAGTTGTTTTTTTCTCATCTGGTTTTGCAGAGACATACAACTGTGTGTCATCAGTATAACAATGAAAACTAATACCATGCTTACGAATTATCTACTTATGTTACCCAGAGAAGGCATGTAAAGAGAAAATAGCATTGGGCCTAAAACTGAATCCTGTGGAACACCAAACTCCACTTACAGCCTTTGAGCAAGGCCCTTAACCCTATCTGCTCCAGGGCTGCTGTATCATGGCTGACCAAATGCTCTGACCACAGTTACACTGGGACAAGTGAAAAAGGAATTTCACTGTGCTGAAATGTATACATCAAGTCAAGTAGGCTTTTATTGTCATTTCAACCATATATAGTTCAGTACACAATGAAACAAAACAACATTCCTCCAGGACTAAGGTGCTACTTACACCATAAATTTACAACATAAATTAACAAAAACTAACTAGCAAACTAAGACAGTTAGCTCAGGATGCTGTTGATGGTCCCTCTATAAGATGTGGTCAGGATCGGTGGTGGAAGTTGGGCCTTCCTTATCCTTCTCAAGAAGAAAAGACGCTGTTGGGCTTTCTTGTTCAAGGAGCTGGTGTTGAGGGACCAGGTGAGGTTTTCCTCCAGGTGGACACCCAGGAATCTCCACAGAGAAGCCGTCGATTTTCACCGGAGTGTGGTCGCTCCGTGTCCTCCTGAAGTCGACAACCATCTCTTTTGTCTTATCGACGTTCAGAGACAGGTTGTTGTCTTTGCACCAGTCCGTTAGCATCTGCACTTCCTCTCTGTACGCTGACTCGTCGTTCTTGCTGTTGAGACCCACCACGGTCGTGTCATCAGCTAACTTGACGATGAGGTTCGATCAGTGTGTCGCTACAAAATCGTGAGTCAGCAGTGTGAAAAGCAGGGGACTGAACACTCCTTGGGGGCCCACAGTGCTCAGTGTGGTGGTGCTGGAGGTGCTGTCCCTGATCCGCACTGACTGAGGTCTTTGGGTCAGAAAGTCCAGGATCCAGTTACAGAGGGAGGTGTTCAGGCTCAACAGGCTCAGCTTCCCGATCAGGTGTTGGGGGATGATGGTGTTGAATGCTGAACTGATTATTGTCCAATGATCAATGGTGTCAAAAGCTGCACTGAGGTCAAGTAACACAAACATAGTGATGCAACCCTGATCAGAGGTCAATAGGAGGTCGTTTACTACTTTAACAAGTGCTGTCTCTGTGCTGTGATGAGGCCTAAATCCTGACTGATACAGTTCATTTATGCTATTTCTGTGTAGATGTGAACATAGCTGCTGTGATACTACCTTTTCCAAAATCTTGGAGATAAAGGGGAGGTTTGATATCGGCCTGTAATTAGAAAGCTGACAGGGGTCAAGGTCAGGTTTCTTGATTAGCGGTTTAATAACGGCTAATTTAAAGGATTTGGGGACATACCCACTACTGAGTGAACAGTTAATTACTTTCAACAGGGGTTCTATTATTGCTGGTACTATCTGTTTGAGAAAATGTGTCGGTACAGGATCTAATATACAGGTTGACGATTTTGAAGAAGAGATGAGTGAAATTGATAAATTCTCTCAAGGGGAGTAAAGTGTTCTAAGTTCTGATGTGATGTGGTTTAGTTTATCTGTATCACTTAAATTGTCTGGTTTCAAAGCCTGAGTGCGCGTGTGGTCATTATACCAGGGAGCGAGTTTCTTATCTCTAATCATTTTCCACTAACTATTTACATCACAGTGCTACATGCATAACTCCCATCTGTTATCTTTAGGGTCTGCTCAGTTACTCCAACTTCTGCATACTCTGAGGTTTACACAGACTGAATTTCATTGTCACTTTCATGCTGCTCCTTTCACAACTATTTAGGTTTAATATTGATATTAATATTAATATTGTTTGCACTGTTGTCACTTTGCCACATACACACACCCTGACTGAACTGCAATTAGCCTTGGTGTGTGTTTAGTTTTTCATTGCACTAGTAACTTTCAATTCAATTCAAATTTATTTGTATAGCGCTTTTAACAATTTTCATCGTCGCAAAGCAGCTTTACAGAATCAAAAACTTCTGCTCAGTTCTCACATGTACAGACTGTATGTAAGTTGTACAGATGTGCAATCTACAACCTGTCTCTGTCTATATCTGGACTTTCCTCCGGGATCAATAAAGTATCTATCTATATACACCCTCACTCACTGCGCCCTCACTCACTGCACCCTCACTCCCTACACCCTAAATCACTACACCCTCACTCCCTGCACCCTCACACACTACACCCGAAATCAATGCACCCTCACTCACTGCACCCTCACTCACTGCACCCTCACTCACTGCACCCTCACTCACTGCACCCTCACTCACTGCACCCTCACTCACTGCACCCTCACTCACTGCACCCTCACTCACTAGACCCTAAATCACTGCACCCTAAATCACTGCGCCCTCACTCACTGCGCCCTCACTCACTGCGCCCTCACTCACTGCACCCTCACTCACTGCACCCTCACT
>CM059209.1:39457556-39480056 GCA_030347435.1 Clarias fuscus | reverse complement strand
TGACGCCTGCCTACTAACAAGAAGCTGAGATATGCGAAGAATAAAGAATTTCACTGTGCAGTAATGTGTGTGTGACCAATAAAGGCTTAAAAAAAAAAGACGACCAACTGTTGTTTTGTCAGTGATGTATAAACACTGTGCCTCTGTGTGTGTGTGTGTGTGTGTGTGTGTGTGTGTGTGTGTGTGTGTGTGTGTGTGTGTGTGTGTGTGTGCGCGCGTGCGTGCGTGTGTGCGTGCGTGGAACAACAGTTGAGGAACAAAGGTCCGAGTGCGTTCTCAAAGGCCATGCTGGATGTGGAGTGGCCGTATCGCTACAACAATGGCTCTCTGCTCTACATCACCAAGTACGAGGTGGATGGAGCCATGAACTGTAGCACTGACATCGAGATCAACCCCCTCAACGTCACGGTACATCACACACACACACACTCACGCATACACACACACTCGCTCACACACACACACACACACACTCGCTCTCACAGACACACACACACTTAAACAAACACACACACTCACGCACTCTCACACACACACACTCACGCACACTCACGCACTCTCACACACACACACTCACGCACAAACATGCTAATGTGTCTGTGTTGAAATGTGGTAATCAGTGGGCGTGGCCTATTTGTTCCAGAACCCCATGTACTGGAATAGGAACGCGAGCGGCTCGGCGGGCGACCGGACCGAGGGGCGTGTACGGAGCCACGTGCACCGGCGAGACGTGCAGGAGCAGAGGGATGAGCAGGACATGCTCACACTGGTACGGCCCTCGCCGGTCACATGACGTCTGCCGACCGCGTCGTCCTCTGACAGACAGTTAGCTCCACATGCTAGGAGATGCTACTCAGTGTGATTTCCAGTCTGTCGGCTGCTCCTCTGATAATAACGTCTTCAGCCAGCGTTCAGAAGTTTCATAGAGACTCCTGCTGTCCTGCAGCTCCTGCTGTCCTTTACCGGATCAGGGTTATGGACTTGGTTAAGAACAGGTTGCACTTCAGCCTCCATCAGTGAACTTTACATTAGTGTCGTTTAAGGTCTAGAAGTCAGAAGGGGCTTAGATCCACACCCATGCAGCTTATGAAATAGATAAACTCGATTTGAGTCGCAGCTTAGTGACTCTGACTCGGTTTGCGCTGCCACCCATAACATTTGTTGTTTATTTCATGAGTTACATTTTTTACGTGTTATTTGTGACTGAGATATGAAACTGTTGTTCTGATGTTCCTCTTCACAGGACTGCGAGAAGGCGCAGTGCTTAAAGATTAAGTGTCAGGTTGGCCGTTTGGAGCGGGGTCAGAGTGCAATCCTCTTCATCTACTCCAGACTGGCCGTGTCCACCTTCCTGCAGGTGAAACAATAAAAATAAAAAACCTCACCAGTCATACAGTATATGGTGAACCAGAGAGGTACATAGTGGTGCTTGCCATGGCACAACATTGGAGTCATGCTAGCAACGTGGAACTCATGCTAACATCATTAGCAACAAGCTAATGATGTTGCTAACAACATGCTACTATAGTTAGCATAATGCCAGCAACATGCTAATATTGTTAGCATCATGCTAGCATCATGCTAGCAGCATAATAATCATGTTGCTAGGGGGCGTGGCTTATGAGCATCATGATAAATGTGAAAGACTGATTGGTTGCCTGAGTATAATGAGCCCTCACCCGTGTCTCCACGACAGTGTGGTCCACAGTTAAATTCAGTTTCAACGTTCCTATGGAAGTGAGCATTGTATGTTAATTGCCCCCCTTTCAATAGTCTTAGCACCCTGTTATATGCCGCCCGATTTGACGCCTCGTTCATGGGACAACAACAAACGTTTGTACGGAGGAAGAAAAAAAGGAATAATAATAATAATCTGTGAGAGAATAATAATAGTCCTTCGCTTCGCAAGCACCACTAATTATAAACCAGCTTTGCTGTCACTCACACCTTGTGTGTGTGTGTGTGTGTGTTTATGTTTTGTAGTTGTCATCACAGGAATTATCAGCAGTGTTGGTCTGTTTGACTTGATGTAGTAGTTATAGTAAAAGAAGTGTGTGTGTGTGTGTGTGTGTGTTCCCAGGCCGATGTTCAGAACCACTCGTACGTGGTGAAGTCTTCAGCTTCGTTCAGCGTGATCGAGATGCCGTACAAAAACCTGGACTTTGAGCTGCCGGTTAACAGCACGACTGTGAGTGTGTGATCGCTCAGAGGGACACTCGCGTGAACATCCTGAGTTTCTGACTGTTTAATCAGCAAATAGGCCACACCCACTCGTGAATTTAGTCACATATTCAGAATCATATATTTTGAGTTCCTTTTATATACCATATATGGTTAATTGTGGGCGTGTCCATTTTTAAATGAACAGTGATGTGCACAGAAACAACTGCTACAAGTTAGTTACTAATAGCAAACTATTAGCGCATAATGCTGTAGTGTGTGTGTGTGTGTGTGTGTGTGTGTGTGTGTGTGTGTAGGCGAGTCTCAGCGTGGTGTGGGTGAACTCTGAGATGACCCAGCCTGCCCCCATCTGGGTGGTGGTGGTAGCGGTGTTAGCTGGCCTGCTGCTGCTCGCGCTGCTAATCTTCATCATGTACAAGGTAATCAGATAAGTTAACTGTGAGTGTGTTTAGGGGCGGGGACTGTGTGCTGATTGGTTAGAGTGTATTTATAGGCGGGGATTGTGGTAGTTACAGTGGCTGCCATGTTACATTTAGTGTGTGTGTGTGTGTGTGTATTACAGCTGGGCTTCTTTAAGCGAGTGCGCCCTCCACAGGAGGACGGGACAGAGAAGGAGCAGCTCCAGCCTCAGGAGAACGGAGACAAGAGCACTGAGACCTAATTTCTGTGTGTGTGTGTGTGTGTGTGTGTGTGTGTGTGTGTGTGTGTGTGTGTGTTACTCGCTTATTCCTCCCTCTACTGCACTGACATGTTGAACATTACCACATGCTGACTGAGATGTGTGTGTGTGCATGTGCGTGTGTGCGTGCGTGTGTGTGTGTATGTGATAGCGGTAGAGCTCCACAGCGTCCACATGAATAACGGAGTAGAGATTTACACGGAAAACTAACATACAGGTACGATAAACTTCTGATGATGTAACAATGTGTGTTTCTAATGAACTTTGCGTGATTTTCCTTCAGTACTTTGTAAAAGCTGATGTTACAGATGTTACAGATGTTCCTGAGTTGGAGTGGAGCGCTGTATTAAATCACACTGGGTGGGCGGTGGAGCCGATCTGGGGCAGGAGGGATCGAGGTGAAGAGGGTGAACATGCTAGCCAGTAAAGCTAGTTAGCGTGTTTGTTGTTAGTTTAGCGCCTAGCTAGCGCTGAGGACAGAAGGGAAGGGATGTACCTTGTGTGTGAATGGTGTGTGAAAGCAGCGACTCAGGACGACCCGCGGCGTAGCATCTCATCACGATTCAGTTTAATCAATAAATACATGGAACATTTCTCTAGAATTGCCTTAGAATTTGTCTTGGCGACCGTAACGAACCCTCATCAGATTTCTATACGAGTCCGTGTCTGTTACCATAGCAACGTGGAGTCTTATAAAATAATTAACGTTTACGAAATTATATCGATTACACAGTTCAGCAAAAAAAGATCAAACGATAGCCCGGACATGCGGCTTTTCTTAAACAGTTGTCATGGTAACGTGTGCTAGTTCATAATTTAGTGTTTGTTAAAACCTTGAATTTTAAAAAGTGTTAAATATCAGAAGGACATAAATATTCAGAACTGCTGTGGTGAAAATAAAACAACGCCACTTTAAGGATTTGGAGAACGGCATTATGGGATTGACTTTACTGAGACACGCCCTCAATCTGCTGCCCTGAACATGCCCCCTACGTAGGCATCCTACTCCAGGACAGGGGGTGAATATTATATTATTCATTTTAAAATCTGTTACGCTGCTCTCTTTCTCTCTGCACTCCGATGTTTAGTTATAATTTTTTTTTATTGTTTTCTACAAAATCAAGAGAATTGTGCATACAAAATGAAATCTTTAAACACTGTGTAAAAAAGACAGTTTAATGGTGTACTTCCTGTATGCGTGTAGTCACAGTGCACTATGGGTTTCCTGTTTCCTCCACATATTCGACCTGTAGCTATGTACAACAAATCTTTATACGAAAAATGTGTCACAGAATTAAATATATTTTACTACAGAAACCAGATTTTTCTTACTCTAATGAATTCTTTCTTATTAAATTTCACAACAATGTAAAAATAATGTCTGTCTGTCTACCGTCTGTGAGAAGTTTGACCAGTGTTTGAGTCTCCGCCTGATGAATTACAGGTTTATGTTGGTCTTGTTAACGAGCTGTGTGTTTATAGTGGAGCTGTGTTTGTCCCTGACGCTCCTGTACGACATGCTGACCTGTAATAACCCTGTCGCCTTGGCCGGATGATTTCACCCATATTGGGTCCCAATAACACTCCAAACAGTCTAATCATCTCCACGTCACAGTATTCAGATTTTCTCTGTGTCTAAAGTGCGATGTCAGTAACTACAACTGTAATCCTTACTCTTACGTTCTTCACGCTCCACTGAGGATTAGATTTTTGTTTGTTAGCTTGTTTGTATTTCTTCCCTAGATTGAGATTTTGTCTAAAAGTCTAAAAATAAATAAATAATTGAATCACATTTGTGTGTTTGTGTGTATGTACATCAGTCTGTATCTGTCCAGGGTTTCAACTGATAATAAATCAATTTTATTTAAGCAGTTTGTTAATATATATGTTATATAAGTTAAGGCGTCCCACAGGGTTCTCCTCCAGGCCCGCTGTTGTTCTGTCAGTAATGCACAAATATCCAAAAGTTAAACCTGTTTCAGAACTGAAAACTGGAACCTAACAGAGATTAGCCAAGAAGATCAAATACAACAGATGTGTGCACCTGTGTGTGAAATTTCTGCTCTTGGTTATTAATGTTATTTTTCCTCTTTGTGTAGCCGAGTAGATAATTTTCGTGACTACTTTCAAACTCCTGAATGTTTTCTCCTTCATGTACATGCTGTCATTTTATTTGCTGTTTTGTTTTTACACAAACGTTGTGCAGCAGAAAAACAGTCACAAGGAACATTTAACTTTCTGTAAAATGTATTTGTTCAAACTTCATTGTTTAAATGTAAAGAATGTTGGTATCTACAGATCTGATTCTGGTCTACATTCCACTTGTACAACAATCCTGTTAAACCCAAGCTGAACACTAGAACTAAACTTCTTTGTACATTGTTATATAATTGGAGGTTAAAAACTTTAATTTGTGGCATTTAAAATAGATGTATATTAACATTTATAGAACTTATCTACAGTACATGCTTTATCTAGGAAAATGCTGCAATTTATTTTATCATCAGCTCATAAAATGTGCAGGATTAAATGTCTCACTTCTGCAATGTTAATGAATTGAAATTATGAAAATTAAAAACCTATGAAATATTACTTATGAAAGGTTTGAAATATTTTAAGCATTTTTTGTTTTCATTTTGATTACAGTTGACCGCTAATGAAAATCTACAGATCAGCATCTCAGAATATCCTAATATTCTTTATTTTGTAAATCACAAAATGATTTAGAGTAAAGAAAGTCAGAAAATTGTTAATTCACATTAACATAATTTTCAGTACATGATCAGGGCTCCTTTAGCATGAATTATCAGTGCAGCGCGACATGGAGGTGATCAGTGCGTGGCGCTGCTGTGGCATTACTGAAGACCAGGTTGCTTTGATAGCAGCCTTCAGCTCGTCTGTATTGTCCGGTCGGGTGTTTCTCATCTTTCTCTTGACAATAACCCACAGATTCTCTTACAGTAATGGACTTAATGTCAAAAAGAAATATTCTAACATTTTGAGATACTGGATTTTTGCTGTAAGCCATAATCATTGAAATTAAGAAATATTTCACTTTACAGGTAATTAATCTACAATATATGAAAATTTCATATATTAAATTTAATTAAAATTTAAACAAACAATAATAATTAAAATAGACTTTTTCATGATATAACTTTCTGAGATCCACCTAACTGCTCCACTGGAAGGAGCTCAGTATTCAGGTCCTGGATCTTATTGCACTGGTGCTATGCTAACTAATGTTATGCTAAGTGTCAGATTGGTCATGTGTATTACCGCAGTGTTTATAAAGTCGCAGAGTCACTTCATATCGTCATTAGTACAGATTCTAAACTAAGAAGTCATGTGTGATGCTCGGCTAAAGTCTGTTTAAGCAACAATAGACACCAGGAAATGTAGGAATGTTTCCCAAACTTTATTTCACACATTTATATTTTCAATTGAGTCTAAAATGTGTATTTTAATTCTTACAGCTGGCAGCAGGTTTATAAATCAGTTCTGGTCTTTAATGTGTTACTGTGTGTCAGTCAGGAGAAAGCTCAGATCACATCCAGGCTGGTGTTCACTCGCCTCCTTCCCTCTGTGGGAAAAACTCACTCTGTGTATTACAGCAGGTGATTACGGTGAATTTATATAATATATAATATGATATGATATACGTGAGTATACAGGGTGGGCCATTTATATGGATACACCTTAATAAAATGGGAATGGTTGGTGATATTAACGTCCTGTTTGTGGCACATTAGTATATGTGAGGGGGCAAACTTTTCAAGATGGGTGGTGACCATGGTGGCCATTTGGAAGTCGGCCATCTTGGATCCAACTTTTGTTTTTTCAATAGGAAGAGGGTCATGTGACACATCAAACTTATTGGGAATTTCACAAGAAAAACAATGGTGTGCTTGGTTTTAACATAACTTTATTCTTTCATGAGTTATTTACAAGTTTCTCTTTGTTCACAGCCATTGACATGTCGAAGAGGTTAACACGTGATGAGCGGATCGAAATTGTGTTGATATCTGGTGAACGCAGTAACCGGGTCATTGCAGCAGATTTCAATGCAAGACACCCTACGAGACCACCCATCTCCCATGCTACAGTTAGCAAACTGCTTGCTAAGTTTCGTGAAACTGGTTCAGTGTTGGATTTGCCAAAATGTGGACACATGAAAACTGTCACTAATGAACAAACATCAGTGGCTGTCCGAGCTTCATTCAGCAAGAGCCCACAGCGTAGCACTCGCCGCATGTCACTGGAGCATGGCATTAGTCGAACATCCCTTCGGCGGATATTAGCTACTCACAAATGGCACCCTTACAAACTCCAGCTACTGCAGCATCTCAACGAGGATGACCCAGATCGGCGCACACAATTTGCAAAATGAGCAAAACAAAAATTGGAACAGGACCCTCAGTTCAGGCAGAAGATTTTGTTCAGTGATGAGGCAAACTTTTATGTGAACGGTGAAGTTAACAAACAAAACCACCGCTATTGGTCTGACACTAACCCACATTGGATAGATCCCTCCAAGACTGTTAGAACAAAAAAGTGATGGTATGGTGTGGTATATGGGGTACAAAGATAGTGGGGCCATTCTTCATCAATGGAATCCTCAAGGCCACTGGATATTTGAAATTGCTACATGATGATGTGTTTCCCTCTTTATGCACTGAAGCTGGCACGTTCCCTGAGTTTTTCCAGCAAGATGGTGCTCCACCACGTTATGGGTGTCAGGTCCGAGCATTTCTAGATGAACAGTTTCCTGAAAAGTGGATTGGTCGTCGTGGGCCAGTTGAATGGCCCCCAAGGTCTCCCGATCTGACCCCCTTAGACTTTTATCTTAGGTGTGAAGATACGAGATGTGCAGCACCTGAAACTACGGATACTGGAAGCCTGTGCTGGCATTTCTCCTGCGGTGTTGCTATCAGTGTGTGAAGAGTGGGAGAAGAGGGTTGCATTGACAATCCATCACAATGGGCAGCACATTGAACACATTTTATAAGTGGTCAGAAACTTGTAAATAACTCATGAAAGAATAAAGTTACGTTAAAACCAAGCACACCATTGTTTTTCTTGTGAAATTCCCAATATGTTTGATGTGTCACATGACCCTCTTCCTATTGAAAAAAACAAAAGTTGGATCCAAGATGGCCGACCCCCTCACATATACTAATGTGCCACAAACGGAACGTTAATATCACCAACCATTCCCATTTTATTAAGGTGTATCCATATAAATGGCCCACCCTGTATAACGTGTGTATGGCGTGAGTATATAAAGTGTGTATGGTATGAGTATATAATGTGTGTATGGTGTGAGTAAAAATAATTAATACAATATATGAAGTAAAAATAAAACAAATTAACCTGCACTTTACCTCTAAAAAAAAAAAAAAAAAAATTCCGACAGATAAGTGTTTCCATTTGTGCGCGCAGGTGCCGTGTATTTGTGTGTCTGTGTGTGTGTAATTAGCCCCTTGCCTCGTCATACACAGTAAAACCCCTCCTCCCTCCCCCCACCTCGCTTTTTAAGTTTCACAACAAACACACACAACAGAAACACTGTTTTAACGGGAAAAATAGAAATCACTCCAAATGACACTTGCGTGAGCGCAGACTAACGGAATCACTGCTGTTAAGGTGAGAGAGTATGTGTGCGTGTGTTGGTGTGTGTGTTTTCGGTGTCAAATTACGCGCGTGCACACAAATAGGATACACACTGAAACAGAGAAGGAGACGTTGATTATACCAGTAAGCGACGAGCACTAAGACCCAGCAGAGGAGACGATTACCCACAATTCCGCAGTGCAAGAGAGAGAAAAATCATTGGCTCAGTTGTGATCACGTGACGCTCGGTGTCAAAACAAGAGCGCATGCGTGATACATGATACTCCGAACTCGTAAACCAAGACTTGCTCGTTTTTCAAGTCAAAATTTATTAAAAATCTTTGCTCGTCTTGCGGAACACCGTAAACCACGTTACTCGCAATTGAGTTTCCACTGTATATAGTATGAGTATAGAGCGCGAGCATGTAGAGTGTGTATGGTGTGAGATTTGTGGTGTGTGACTGGTGTGCTGTGTGTTAGCTGTACGCGTTACCTCTGGAAGAGTCGAGCGCTGGTGGTGCCGAGTAACGTGACTGTGTTTCCTTCCACCAGCAGCATAGATCCTTCTCTTAGACCCTGAAAACATGTCTCACAGGGTTACTCCATCTGTGTGTGTGTGTGTGTGTGTGTGTGTGTAAAGCAAAGAGAATACTCACCAGCACACATGGTGTGTTCAGCTCCTCGTGATATTGAGTTATTCTCTGCTCACGTGTTTCCTACACACACACACACACACACACACACACACACACACACACATTAAATACAGTGCACATACAGTGTTCCCAGAGTGGGCGTGGCTATACTGACCCCCATGTGCCTGCTGTGAGGGTCGGTGTCCAGGTAGTGCGGGTTGATGTTGAACGGGACGAGGCCGATGGCGGAGAAGCTCGGCGGGTAAACGATCGGCATGTCGTTAGTGGTGTTTATACTCACAGTGGCCACGTTAGTACCGGCACTCGAACCCATGTACGGAACTCCATCCTGTAATAAACACACACACACACACACATATATATATATATAGTACATGTGTATGTATACAGCGAAACACATTTAAAGACTGGTATCGAGTCTCACGTGAATCAGAACAAACACGAGTCACAGATGAATCGAATGAATCATTTAGGATGAGCAAAATAAACAGCACCTGAATCTTATCATAAACAGACATCTCAAACATTTTGAGTACATCTGATAGACAGAATATCATATGAATTATGAGTCAGCTCAATCAAATCGGATCATATTATGATTCAATTTTACAAGTCACATTAATCTGATCCCAAATGAATCAGGTGATCTGTGAATCAATTAAACTACATAATCGGATCATTTGAATGAATCATACTGGTATAAACTCATTTAATCTTATATCAGATGAATGGGTCGAACAAATCAACATACAACGTAAAGAAAGTGAATTGTGTTTAATCACACAGAATCAAATGAATCACAAAAATGAAAATGACAGTGAGTTCATTTTAAAGAAATGAATCAAATAAATCTTGATTGAGAATCAAAAACCTGAAGACATTATTTGGAATCATTCTGGTTAAAAAAGAGATAAAAACTTTCACTTGTGATAATCAACACACATTTATACAGTGTACAGCATTTACCTGAAGTACTCTTTTTTTAATTTCCATCACCAGGTTGTTATCGTATAGGGCTTTGAGCAGCCGGAACGTGTTTCCTCCACCTCACACACACACAACACACACATTAGTGCGTTTGCTATAAATCAGAGGAAATGAGATAAAGTGTGTATGATGTGACTCACCGATGAATATTGCCTCGGCTTTACGCACGGCCTCGACAGGGTCTGCAGCCTCGTGCACACTGTCCACCTCATAACCTAACACACACACACACACACATACACACACACACACACAGCAGATGAAAATCAGACTCCTAGATGAGGATGTGTGTGTGTGTGTGTGTTTATTTGTGTGTGTGTGTGTGTGTGTGTGTGTGTGTGTGTGTGTGTGTGTGTGTGTGTGTGTGTGTGTGTGTAAAAGCCCAGAGGGGATTCAAACCCAGACTGTTCAGCTTGTCCCGGGCCGTCTTGGTGTACTGGTCCCGGTTGTGTAGAGCGTATGGGACGAACAGGATCCTCTTCACCTGTCTGAGACACACAGCGCCATCAGGACACACTCACACACTCGAGTGTAAACTGTAACTGAATTATCAGACTTTATCAGTTTAAATCAGTTTTACTTCCACCTTTCTCGTGACTGGCGTGACACACACACACACACACACTCATAATAAAGGAGCGAAATCACAAACATTCACATCATGAAAACACAGGAATGAAAGTTAATGAATAAATTCCTCTAAGTTAATATACAGTACATCAGTGTAGATGTGAGCCTCTACCAGGAGATGGCGCTCATTCGTCATTTATAAAACTGATCTATGTACAGTGCTGTGTAGAGAATCCTTACTTCTCGTTTAAACTCTCGCTCTCGTGTGGTCTAAGATGTTTTAAAGACCTGTACAGAGAGCTTCAGATTCATCATTTGTTAAAGATAATTTCCCCTCCTGTCCTGATCGTCCTCCTTCTCGGTTTTACTCTCAGTTTTAGTACTAAAGGCCTGATCTCCATATTGTATTCTAATTTACAGTTTTTCCTCAACAGTCATTTCTCACAACAGACCTGCATTTCTCAAAACTACTCGTTCCACCGTCACATCGTGTTGTCAATTTTTCACATCATAACAGCAACGTCTTGTTGCTTTCATCAAATTGCAATTGCTTTTGGACAACATACAAATGGTTCTGTACATCTGTCAGCTGTTTATGACAATTCTTGTTGCTTTTTTCCTGCCGTGCAAAATGACTTGTCCTGGTTCTCAGCTGAAATGTCAATCTAATCGGCCAGAGCGCTACTACGTACGGTAACTTAGTGGTTTCTAGTCGTCAAAACCGTAGTTGAGTTGAGTATAATTTAAATAACTAAAACGGAGTATGATGTTCTATTGACAACATGACTAACAATGTTGCCTCTCACGTTCACATTGTTGAAAAAATCACATGGGATTCTGCTGCCTGAGACACAATGATTGATGGAAAAACACACTTTTGCACGATAGACAAAGCATTTTGAGCAGGTGACACACTTTTTCCGGTTATCTTTTCCGGTAAGTTGTGCAGTTTGTGCGTGTTGTTTTGAGAAATGCACTTGGAAGCTGAACTGGGCGTTAAACTATCTGAGTGATTTTGGAAGGCGGCAATTAAAGGGATCCTAGATTGGGCTTATACAATTGAAAGTTCTGCACTGGGTCCATCTGAGTAAGACCGGCGTGCCGGAACATATCCTGGACCGGACGCTTCTTGTGATCGATGCTCTCATTCTCCAGCCACCCTGGGACACATGTTTCGGTCTTGCTCTGGTCTAGATAAGTCCTGGGCTTTGGTTTTTTGGACCCTCGGTGGTGGTTAAGTCGAGACCCAGCAGCCTTTCAGCAGCAATTTTTGGAACAGCAAAAATTTACTCCGGAGGGCTCAGTAAACAAGTTTGACTTAAAATGGAAACCTATTCCGACACTTCAGGGATCAGAGGAAGATTATCTAGCAGATCATTTGGCATGTGGACACTTGTTTGTGTATTTATGCATACAGACGTTTACATAGATTTTGTTGTTGTTGTTGTTATTATTTCTTATTTCTTTCGCCCTTTTCTTTTCTCTGTGATGTTGTAGCTCTGTTAAACAGTTTGGCTGATTTATACCTCTGGTGTCTCTTTTGCCTTTGTGATGAGCATGGGCTTATGTCTACAGTGTTGTGATATAAAGGGGGGGAAAAGCAAAGAAGGCAATTCAGTGCATCTTACTTTCAGCTGTACTGTCCAATTCCTTCAATAAAGATGTAAATAAATCAATAAATAAATAAACACTCACTCCCTCACCAGTCTCTCTTCATTCTCTCTTCATGAGTTAATGAGATGAAACTGTCATGTGGCTGAGAAAAGAGTCAGCTCAGAGTCGACTCAGAGTCAAATGAAAGACAAATGAAATGGTCCAATACAGGAGTCATCTAAAAGAATCAATTAAGAGTGAGTTCAGAGAGTCAACTCAGGTTGAATCAAGGAGTAGTTCAAAGAGTCACTAAAAAGGTAAGATAACAAATCGACTGAATGAGTCAACTCAGAGTCAAAGCAAAGTCAGCTCATTTATCTCAGAGTCAACTAAAAACGGGAATAAAAGAGTCACCTCAAAGAGTCCAATAAATGGCAATTCTCTGTGATTGACTCTTTTATTCCATTCTTTGTGTTGACTCTGAATCTACTCAAGGAGTCAAATACATGAGCTCAAATTCAACTCCGAGTCAACACAATGAATAAAAGAGTCAGCTCAGGGAGTCAAATCAAAGTCAACTCAAAGACTCAAAGACTAATTAAAGAGTTCAAGAGTCAAGGCAAAGAATCACTTGGGAGTGAGCTCAAAGGCTTACCTCAAAGAGTCAACTCAGGATTGAATCAGGGAGTAGGTTTCAAAGAGTCGACATAATGAGTTTAATCAAAGCATCAACTCAAAGAGTCACTTAAAAAAGTAAGCCATCAAATCAACAGAACGAGTCAACTCAAAAAAATTAATCAAAGTGTCAATTCAGGGTCGAGCTGAAGATCAGAACTGAACAAAACAGTCAGCTCAAAGAGTCAACTCAAACAGGTAACCAGTTAAACCCAAGAATCACATTAACTTTCAACTGTTTCAACTGTAAGAGTTGACTCAGAACGTCACACGCTTGTGAACATCACTCGCGTTACGACACGGAGGAGCAGAGACCTGCGTCATGAACGTGACACTGATGACGTAAAAAAAAAGAGCTGAGCTGTCTGAGGAGGAGAACAGCCTTCAAATAGGAATCAGCTCCAGTCTGTTCAAAGAGTCGACTCAGTCATGAGCAACACGTTCCAGAGTCAGGACAGGAAACACAAAAAACTACTTTTATTATTAAAAATCTACTAAGATTTAATATTATATTAAAACAATAACTGTGTTCCAGAATAAGTTCTGATCCAAACACTGTTACAGGTTCGTGTTACACGATCAGACGGAGTTCTTCTCTCTCTCTCTCTCTGTGTGTGTCTCTGTGTGTGTGTGTCTCTCTCTGTGTGTGTGTCTCTCTCTGTGTCTCTGTTATCTGATTCACCTTTAGTCACTGAGTCAAATCATATCGGTGGAGACAGAGACAGTCAGGAACAACTGTACAGATACACACACACACACACACTGATATTACTCCTGTGATCTATACACAGCACACACACACACACACACACACACACACACACACACACACACACACACACACACACACACACAGATCTAAGGATCTCTCCACACTGAGAAGTGAAACCTGGAGCATGTTTGAACTAGTTTAATGGTGTGTAACAGGTGTGTTACAGATGTGTTGTGTGTATGTGTGTGTGTGTGTGTGTGTGTGTGTGTGCAGCCTGAGGGAGCGGCATAAAGAGACTTACTCTCCGAAGAACTCAGAGATGTGGCTCTGACAGTGCTGGAGATATCCTCCTCCATACAGCGTGGAGTTGGACACCAGCAGCAGACGTCTGTTCATGATCAAAGACAACGCCGAGCCTGCGGGAGACAAACGTCTGAGTCAGAGGCACATGAGACGAGGGAGAGGAAGAGACGTCTACTTTCTGCTGATGCTGAACTTCTGCTGATCTTTACCCTGACTGTGTTAGAGATTAGATTACAGTGTGTGTGTGTGTATATCACACAGATTAACAACCTAAGTGTCAAAGGTGAAAGGGTAGAGAACTAACTTGTCAGAAACATAGTTTAATTTACATACAGTTTAACTTTTAAATTGTTTGTTTATTTATTTATAAGAATCCAGAAACATCATTAATGCATAAAATAATAAGGCATAAAGTCGAACAAAATGAAACAGAGATTTTAATCTAAAATGTTAAATAAATGTATAAAATTGAAATTTATATATTCGTTGTGTGTGCTTAATAAACATATTAAAATAAATGTTTAAATATCAAAATAATTTAAAATCATTTGATAATTAATTATAAATGAATGTTAAAAGTAATTACTTTCTTTTAACAAAACTATAAAACATTTTATTATAAAGTTTTAAGTTACATTTAAACAAAACGTCAAGTTTATTAAAATGTTTTAATCTCTTTAAGTCACAATAGGTCACATAACCGTGTAGCATAATTTGCTTAATTATTTTGTGCATCTGTTTGTTTTTAATATTTTATTCCATATTTACTTCTATTATAATAACAACTTGTTTTATAAACTACAGAACACTTTATAAAAAAATAATGAAATATATTTTAGTAATATCAGTTAAATAAAATTCTTGGGTTTAAATTTTATTTTACTTTTTAAAAAAAAAATATTTTATTTCTGTTTGTTAGCTGCTGAATTAGCATTAGGACTACAACACATAGCAATATTCATTTTATAGCAAATGGAAACTACTTCCGCCTTCCGTATCGGTCGGGTCCTGCTCCCGTAGGACCCCCGCTGTGGTGACCGCACCATGCGCCTGACTTTAAATCACATCGATTTGCTAGTTTCAATTCTGATAATTAACTTTTAAAATGTTCCTGTTTAAGCGAACCGAGTTATTTTAATTTTGTTAACGTACAGGTTTTTTTTTTAAAGCAATTTAATTGTTGTTATCGCAAGATACATATGTTAGTTATGGAGTTTGCAATATGGAGTTTTAACGCTACTTATCCGCCTGCGTCTGGCAATTAGACACGTACCAGGCACATAAAGAGCTCCCTATAGGCTGCCGTACCGGAAGTTCCGGGGTGCAGGATTGCGCAGTGTGTAAACTACCGCGCCACTCCGGAAGTGAAAGGCAGACTCGGTTGTCAGCGCGCGAGTTTGACACGTGCCGCGGCAGCAGTGAGAGAGCGCGAGACATGGAGAGTGTGGAGACTTTGATCCTGCGGCTGCACGAGCTCCAGGCCGTCCGGTTCGGCTCGTTCAGGCTGAAGAGCGGCATCGAGTCCCCGATATACATCGACCTGAGAGTCATCGTGTCTCACCCGGACCTCATGAACCGGGTCAGAACCTCCGTGTGTGTGTGTGTGTGTGTGTGTGTGTGTGTGTGTGTGTGTGTGTGAGTGTGAGTGTGTGAGTGTGAGTGCGTGTGTGTGTGTGTGTGTGTGTGTGTGTGAGAGTGTGTGTGTGTGTGAGTGAGTGTGTGTGTGTGAGTGAGTGTGTGTGTGTGAGTGAGTGAGTGTGTGTGTGAGTGAGTGAGTGTGTGTGTGTGTGTGTGTGTGTGTGATTAACTCTTCACTGAGACTGCTGGTGTTTAAACTCTCTGATCAGACCTGTACTGGTGCTGTGAACTGGTCCAGACGCGTCTGACCTACACACACACACACACACACACACAGTGAGAGTCTGATGATGATCTGTACAGGATGATGAAGGACGTTAGACGTGTGTGTGTGTGTGTGTGTGTGTGTGTGTGTGTGTGTGTGTGTGTGTGTGGGGTGCAGGTGTCGGCGCTGCTCCATCAGCGTGTTCAGGACGCGGGCGTGGTGTTTGACTGTGTGTGTGGCGTCCCGTACACGGCTCTGCCTTTAGCCACCATCATCTGCAGCACACAGCACTACCCTATGCTCATCCGCCGCAAGGAGGCCAAGGACTACGGTAACCACACACACCTGTCTCACACACACACACACACACACACACACACACACACACACACCAACACCCCCCCAAACTCGCCGTCTTGTTGATCCGATCAGTGTTTGTGTTTCAGGGACGAAGCGTCTGATCGAGGGCGCGGTGCGTCCGGGCGAGGTCTGCCTGATCGTGGAGGACGTAGTGACGAGCGGCGGCAGCGTCATGGAGACGGCGCGGGAGCTCCGGGCTCAGGGGTTGAAGGTCACGGATGCGGTGGTACTGTTGGACCGTGAGCAGGGCGGCGCGGCGCGACTGTCCGGCGACGGCATCACGCTCCACCCCGTCGTCTCCGTCTCTCGGCTCCTGGACGTCCTCCTCCGGTCGGGCCGAATCGAGCGGCAGACCTTCGACAGCGTGCAGAAGTTCATCCGGGAGAACCAGACGTTCAGGCCGGCACAGGAGGAGGAGCAGAAGAAGAACGGGAGCGGAGAGATGAGTTACGGCGCCCGGGCCGCGCTCGCCTCCGCACACCCGGTCGCCAAGCGTCTTCTCACGCTGATGGAGGAGAAACGCACCAACCTGTGTGTCTCGGCGGACGTCACACACATGCGTGAGCTGCTGGAGCTGGCGGAGACGCTCGGGCCGCTCGTCTGCGTGGTGAAGACGCACGTGGACATCCTGCAGGACTTCAGCAGCGACGCCATGGACAAGCTGAAGGAGCTGAGCCACAAACACAACTTCCTCATCTTCGAGGACAGAAAGTTTGCTGACATCGGAAACACCGTCAGACACCAGTATGAAGGTGTGTGTGTGTGTGTGTGTGTGTGTGTGAGTGAGAGAGAGAGAGAGAGACAGTTACGATGGGAAAGCAATGAAAATGAAAAACCAATCTCTTAATTGGATGTGTGTGTGTTTCAGGTGGTGTGTATCGTATCTCCTCGTGGTCTCACATCATTAACGCTCACGCTGTGCCCGGCCCGGGCGTGGTCGCGGGTCTGAAGGCTGTGGGGCGGAGTCTCGGTCACGGCTGTTTACTCATCGCCCAGATGAGCTCGCAGGGAGCGCTGACGACCGAGCAGTACACACACACCACAGTGTGTAACACACACACACACACTTAAACCAGGAATGTTCTAAATTACAGCCTGTCATTGTTGAATTGTGTGTGTGTGTGTGTGTATGTGTGTGTGTGTGTCCATGCGTGCAGGTAAAGATGGCGGATGATCACCCAGACTTTGTGTTTGGCTTCATCAGCGGGTCAAAGGTCAGCACTAAGCCTGAGCATGTGCACATGACCCCGGGAGTGCAGTTACAGAGTGGAGGTACGCACACGCATACACGCGCACGCGCGCACACACACACACACACACGCGCACAGTACTGATGTAGTTTCAGCTCAGACCTCCAGGTGGCGCTGCATTCCTAAGATTTGTTCTTTTCATAAGAAAAAACGCTGTTCTGTGCCAGACGTCGAGCAAATAAAATAAAATATAAATCTCTTATTAACCACATGACTGTTTATGCATAATTTGTTTACTTATTTTGTGTATTTGTTTACTTATTAGATTTTTGCATTTTTTCATTTAGCCATATTATATTTAAATGTTAAATAAATAGTTATTTATTGTTGGTTATTTATTTATTTTTTAAATAAACATAATTCTAATGATCATTTGGTAATTATCACACAGTAATAGCTTGTTTTATGAGTTACAGAATATTTCATATAAAATTAATGAACAATGCAACGATTATATACATGAGATTTACATAATAAAATATATTTAGAGAAAGAAATGTGTATTAATATTCTCACACACACACACACACACACACTACAGTTACATTAGTTAGAACACAGAGTGTTTAAAATTATTTCAGTAGATTTACATTATTATATTTTCTTGGTTTGTTTGTATGACAGAGCTGTTTAATTAGCATCATTAAGCTAGTTAGTTAGCGCTTAGCTTTCCCTCTTAGTCATGTGACGTCTCGCTATACACAATAGTGTGTAAATGATCCTGTTTAAAAGTATACAGTGAAAATAAAACCTAATAAAATATGGAGCGTGACCCCTGAGCTGTTACTGAACGTGCAGCGCGGTTATTCTGTGCGCGTCGTTTCTCCCCGTTTCCTAGGTGACGACCTTGGGCAGCAGTACACCACCCCGGACGAGGTCATTCGCTCTAAAGGCTCTGATGTCATCATCGTCGGACGGGGAATCTTGTCGGCGTCCGACAGGCGGAAGGAAGCGGAGAAGTACCGGAAGGCGGGATGGGAGGCGTATCTCAGCCGACTGCCGTCATCCTGATCTGAATCCTGATCCTCAATAAAATCCTCTTTACGTTCCTAATGCTGGTCTTTATTCTCCATCTCACTGCTGTCCCTAACGCCCCTGCTCCACTTCCCCTAGACCCTCAGGAGTGTACACCAGCTCCAGCCCTCCATGTCAGTAATCTGTCTAGTGTTTAGGGATTAATTAGCAGGATTAATCTGTTTCCCAAAATCATATCACATGTCTAATATATTCTGAGGGAGAGGTGAAGCATGCTCGCACATTTTATACAAATCACACACACACACACACACGGGTTTATTACTGAGCTAGAATCGTGCTTAAACTGGATGGTTTCATCCAGCTAGTGGTATTGCTGCATATCCGTCATGCTAGTCAGTGCGCAAGTCAGCAGTCTGATGAAGCAGCTGGTTATGAAGTAGAAATTTGTTTATTTCCTTTTATTGAATGATCGTCAGACACAAAGCTAAAGCTTGTAAAAGTCCTTTTTGCTAAGACCTCTGAGTAACGAGCCGAAGAAAGAGAGAGAAAGCCGAGAAAGTGGAGATGATGACTGTAATTTACGACACAGCGCTCATGAACACACAGCGAGTAAGAGGAAGTGTAAGAGTGCTGTTTAAGCTCAGTTACTCTGCAATAAATCTATTAATAAAGAAACATCAATTACACAACTTGTGTGTTCTGTATGTCCAAGATAAAACTTTACTTATACATTGATTATTAATGTATCATACTGATGTCTACAGTAAAAGAATAAATCCTGGACCTCCTCGCGGTGTCCTTGACATGTGTAACATGTGAGACGGGGGTTTTCCTGTCTCTTTAGCTACAGCAGCTGCAGGATGCTTTATTTCACAGTTTTATTTTTATTTCCGTGTTCAGGTGCAGAAACGTTTATGTTAATATAAAATGTCTTCACTCAATAATTCTCTACAGCGCTGACCCAGTACAGTATCATGGGAGGCCTGCGTGTGGGCACGGGGCGGTGGACACCCTGGACAGGGTGCCAGACCATCGCAGTGCAAACACACGCACAATCACACGCACAATCACACACACAATCACACACACAATCACACACGCTCTACACCAATTAAACTGATCTACACGTCTTAGGACTGCGGGAGGAAACCCACCCCACGCGGTGGAGAACATGCAAAGTGAGAATCGAACCCTCGACCCTGGAGGGCACAGCGCTAACCACCATGCACCACCATAAAAAATGTATGATGTGTTGCCAGTCCACGCACAACCGTCCTTCCTCCTCAGGGCTTTGGGACTAACAGCAGGCGAGCGATCAGGGTTAAGGTCCTTACTCAAACCCCAGAACCGCAACCACCTAAACCACCACTCCATCTTTTTGTTTACACTTTTGTTCAGTTTTGGGGACACTTTGTCTATTTTTGTAGCTTTTACTCAGATTTCTGTTCAATTTTTGAGATAATTTTTCCTTTTCAGCTACACCTTTAGGTAAACTTCGTCTATTTTTAGTTAACCTTTTTTTTTTTTTTTTTTTACCTATATGTATACTTTGTCCCTTTTCAGTTAAAAATTTGTCCACTTTTAGATATAATATGTCTATGTTTAGTTAAAGTTTTGTCCAGTTTGAGGTTTTTATTGATATTTTAGTTAAAATATTGTCCAAGTTTAGGTATAATTTATTCATTTATCCATTTTGTCTACTTGTAGATAACTTAAAACTGAAAAAGTATAAAATTGTATCCACTTATAGGTAAAATTTGTTTATAGTTAGTTACATTTTTCCTGTATCTCTTGTGTATTTCTACTTAAAGTTTTCTCCAGTTTTAGGTACATTTTCTCCATATTTAGTTCAGTTTCTTATTACTAAGTTTTAATGTTAGAAAAATGTTTTTTTTTTTTTTTTCAATTTTAGGTATAAAGTTTATACTTTTATGAATACATTGTCCACTTTTAGTTCCATTTTTGTCCACTTTTATGTATACTTTGTTCATATATATATGTATATTTCAGTCTAATCTCTGCACTTATCTGCCAATCCTAAGTCATTATTTTTTAGATTTTGGGACGTTTCACTGTGATGTCTGTGGTATATGTTACGCTTTGTGCCTCTTCAGAAGAAGCTGAAGTTTCCAGAGAAGCGGGACGTACCAGAAAGACGTCCTCCATCAGCTGTGCAAACGAAGCGCCATGAAGCCTTAATGTCCTGTTTCTCTGGAAACACACAACCTGTCCTACATCACCTGCTATTAACACCTGATCGTCACGTCTGTGATAAAAATGAAATCTGCTTTTTTCACACTGTTTAAACACAGTCATGCAGATTCACATTGGCTCCACCCACTTGTTGGAGTCGGCATTGTTATTGGATGAGAAGGAATCCAGGTGTGTCCTGCGCGCTGTTCTCCATTTAGACACGATGCAAACGACATGAAGACACACTCACACACACTCTGCGGTCCTGTTCCTGTGGAGAGGTACGTCCAACACACACACACACACACACACACACACACACACACACACACACACACGTTTATTATTCACTCTTCTGTTCTACCTGTAGTGTTCACTTTTATTGAATTCTGTCCACTTTAGAGCATTTCTCATGTATTTATTTTATTTACATTTATTTACGGTTCCTAATCTCTTCTTATTAGTTTTGTCCAAGTTTCTGCATCTCATTTTTAAAAACGAACATTTATAGTCCTTAAAATTCTGTATTCTCTCCACTTTTAAGCATCTATTCTGAGCTTTCTATACTTCCATTCAATAGTTTTACATTTTATCCACTTTAATTGTTTTCCGCTTGATTTAAAAGTACCTTTTGTTCCTGTTGAGTGCCAGACCTTCACCTCATGCAGCTCTTCATCACTTCATCCATCTTTCAGCATCCTCTTATTCTCCTTTGCTATGACGTGTACATTTGCCTCATGGAGGATTTTTTTTTAAAGGATTTTCATCCTGTACCAACTTTTGGCCACGTTTACGTTCTCGTCTCGTCGTCTCGGTCTTTTTTAACCTTAAAAGTACCAACTATCCTTTAGATTATATTGTATAAGCCATTTAGAAGTACCCTATATTCACATTTTAGCATCATTCCTACACTGTGTGTCAATCTTGTCCACTTCTTTCACTTTTTAGCACAGTATTTTCTCTTTTAAGTTCCCTTTGTCCGTATTTTGACATCCCTCGCCGAACCTTTCTGCACCTTAAGTCTGCGCTCCTTCTTTCACGCTCCTTTGAGAAACGTTTGACCTTTTTGTACCTCCCCTTGACCAAACTTTGGTCATTTCACTTATTTTATTTCCACTTTTTAAAGGTCTTTTGTTGATTTTATTGTGATTTCTTTTTCTGTTTCACTTTTCCACTTACTTTCACTACCTGTTGGCACTTTGTAAGTTATGAAATATGACATAAAGTACAACTTTAGTCCCCTTTATCCACTCAACCCATATCTTTAAAAACCTGTTGTGGAGTTTGTTTAATTTAAGTGATTGTGTATCTTGTCTCTAGGTGCTCAGCTGAACAAGAACCTGCACCGTACCGTACCGTACCGTACCATCCCTTCTCTCTCTCTCTCTCTCTCTCTGTATCGGCTTAACGCTGAGCCACACGCACAATACCTGCAGCTGGAGTTTTGTTCGTTCGGCTCGCGTTACGCAGGTACAGGTGTGCTGCGGACACACAGCCTGACTCATCCTCACATGGCTCACCACTTCCTCTTATTATAATCTTTTACACACACTCCGTGTGCCCGCGCATGTATGTGTGAGTGTTGGTGAAAACCTTTACTTCACGTCAACTGACCCTCTCGTTTAAAGGTGGCATGGAAATCAAACGTCAGTTATATAATAATAATAATAATAATAGTAATAATAATAATAATAGAGATAAAGGCTGTTATTAGATATGCAAAACTTTAACAACACACATGCAAAACTCCCAACCGACTCGCTGCCTTTACTGTACAAACCTACAAACCCGAGTTCTCTTTCTCTTTACATTTACTCATAATAAAAATAATGAATAATAATGCTAAATTACATGTGTAAAATAAGTTCATTTCAATACAGTGAATCTGTCGCACTTGATCTGTAGTA
>CM059209.1:39257556-39450056 GCA_030347435.1 Clarias fuscus | reverse complement strand
ACACACACACACACACACACACACACACACACACACACACACACACAGGCGGTTTGAAACGCAGCCATGGTGAGATGGAAATGAGTGTTATTATTTTCCAGGGAAATGAGGAGATGAGACTGTCAGAGCCGGAGAGCGGCAGCTGTTCACCATTTCCCTCGCACTCAGTAACACACCTGCCTTTAAGCAAACACACACACACTGAGCAAACAAACCCACTGAAACTCTCTGTGTGTGTGTGTGTATGTGTGTGTGTTTTATGTTCCTGCTTTTTATTCTGTTTATTAAAAATTTATACAAAACCTGTAGCACATGCTCACACACACACACACACACACACACACACACACACACACACACACACACACACACTCATGTATTAAACATGATTCTCACCTACGTGTGTGTGTGTGTGTGTGTGTGTGTGTGTGTGTGTGTGTGTGTGTGTTTATACTGTTTATACCCTGAGCTTTTACTCTTGTAACACACACACAGAATGATGTTACAGTTGTTTCTGATTGCCGAAGCACATTTTTTGTAACTATTGGCTATTTTTGCTAAACTCTACACACAAATAAGAAAAGCTTTCACCCAATTATCAAAACATTGTTGTTCTCTTGCCAAAGTGAACACAGCTAGATTAACTCTTCACACCTCCGTAAAAATGGTGTTTTCGGATCAAACAGAACACACAAGCCATCATCTACTAAACACACAATGCGCCAACTGCACACTGATGGTATGAAGATAAAACACATCTGGCTTTTGCTTTCTCTGTGTACAGATGTCAATTTGAGGTCAGACTTTTGCCATAGTGTCATGTAAACATACAAGGATCCAAAGTTCACGTTTTGGTGTTTATTCACACTCATCAAAACCAAGACAAAGTCAGAACACAAAATAGTAATTTCACACAAAAAAAAAAGGGGAAAAAAAAGACAATCAGCCAACATCATGTCGTCTTTCTGGGTCCGGCCACAAAATTTCGTCCACATCGCCTGCGATATCCTCCAGTCCAAGGCACCGGGGAAAACATCTCCTTGAATGCCGTATCCAGGCCTGACATGATGTCTGGTCAGTATCTCCACATGCCTCCTCCACTGCCTGTAAAAGGGCTACCTGTTGATGAGGATGACGGTCGTACACTTTCCAGCGCCAGGCAGAGAAGAACTCCTCGATGGGATTTAAGAATGGAGAGTATGGAGGGAGGTTGAGCGCCATGAAGGATGGGTGGTCTGTAAACCAGTTGCGGACCGAAGCAGCTCTACGGAAACTGACATTGTCCCATATGATGACATATCGGGTATGCTCTGGTGTCTGGACAGTGAGCACGTCATGTAAGGGGTCCAGGAATGCAATAACGTGTGCAGTGTTGTATGGGCCAATGGTTGCATGGTGGTGAACGACACCATTTTGGCTTATAGCTGCACACATGCTTATGTTACCACCACGTTGTCCTGGGACATTGATGATGGCACGGTGTCCAATAATGTTCCTGCCATGTCTCCTGGTTTTACTGAGGTTCAAACCGGCCTCATCTACAAAACGTAGCTCATGTCCCATCGCATCTGCTTCTAGTCATATCGCAGTTGCTTTACACGTTCTGTGTTTCTCTCGAAAGGAACTCTGTAAATTAGCTTCATTCTTATTCTGCAGCGCGCAAGTACACGACTTAGTGCAGAAATGCTTTCACTGTGTATATTTTGAAAGATGGTGTCATTATCAATTATGTCTTATTGCATTATTGCCAATCACCATGTTCACTATATGGGTCTCTTGTTCTGCAGTGAACATTCTTCCTCTGCCCCCAACATCTGGACGTCTAGCAAGTCTGTAAAGTAACAACTTCAGTATTTTTGCATGTATGGTACTGTTGTGTTTCTCATTCGAGTATGGCAGTGCTACAAAGTACTTACCGATGCTCATTTCCAAACGTCCTAATGATGCTTACCACAGTGTAGCGGCTCAAATCAGGCTGAACCCGTTGGCCAGCTTCCCTCAGGGTCACCCCATGGTTGATGACATGGTCCACTATCGTAGCTCTGATGTCATCAGTTATTCTCTTTCTTACTCTTCTTACCCTTCCTCTTTCCCCTCCTCGTCCTCTTCCTCCAACTTCTTCACCTCCACGTCCTCTCCCTCGGCCTCCTCGGCCTCCTCTGATTCTCACTCTTCTCTCACTCTCACTGCTCCTTCCATTGTTCTCCACACAGACGGCTTACCTGTGGCTTATTTATAGTGCTTAGGCTGATTGCAAAGTGAACTAATGATCTAAAAGAGTTTTCACATGTGAAAGTGTTCCAGACAGTGGGCAGAATAGTGTTAATGATGGCCATACAGTACATGTGTATAATTTTGCTAGGGGTGTGTTGGAGATTTGGTAATTGAGTGTAAGCAGTGAGTTGTGTTTAAAGTTCTGCAAAAAGAGTGTTGTGCAGTGAATTGTGCCCACAGTTTTGCAAAGTGTGTGTTATAAAATTGCAAACTGAGTGCAAAGCAGTGTTTATGCTTTTAGTTTTGCTAACTCAGTGAGTGGTTTTGCTATAAGTATTAATAGTTTTAGAAATTGTGCTATAAGAATCACAGTTAGGGTTTAAGCCATCAGAAAAAAACTGTAATTGTTATTAATGTGGCTCTGGGCCTCAAAACCTTCAAATGTGTCACAATTCAGCCAATTAACCTCATTAACATTTTAATTAAGGCTTCAAGAACTTTTATGTATTTGGGGAAATTCTGGTTTATTTCTTGCTTTTATTTGAAGAGTCGTGTTGAATCTCTGTGCTGCAGGTTATGAACATGACCGTGTGACAGTGTGTAGTGACGCCGTGCACCAGCAGAGGGCGCCTCAGATCAGCCACGACAACATGAGGTCATTTACTTTTGAAACAAAGCCTAGTCTAAGCCCAACATCACGCCGGAAGTTAACACTAATATTAATCATAAATTAAAGAGAGATCTTTTTCATAACATTGATGCCACTGATGTTGGGCAGATGAGGAGATGTTTGAGAAGCACATGGATCAAATCTCCACATCAGGACCTCCTTAATTTACTGGATATTATTTTAACTAGAAAATATTTTCATCAATTCATAATATCTCCAGATTCATGACACAACCATGGGAAAGGATTCAGAAAACCTGCATCGCCTGTTTACAGTTTACATTTTTATATACTTTATTTCTACTTTCTACTTGATTTTATTGTCTCAGTAACATGCTGTAGGTCTCTGGATGACGTCTTTGGAGTCGAGTATCATCACAAACAGTTCAATAAACACTTTAACACGACCTGATCCGAGGGTCCCGGGTTTAAACCCCAGCACCACCAAGCTGCCGTTGTTGGGCCCTTGGCCACATTTTGACCACTGACAGGTAAAGTGAACAACAAAGACCAAATACACAGCAGTAACCTGGTGAGCGGGTCACAGGCACCCGAGGCTCTCCCATGCCCAACCCGTCCAGGCCGACCACACAGAAATCAAATGCAGAAAAAAAACACTGAAAAAGTCGGTGCTGATCAGGACACAGAGGCACCGGGACACCCAGTGCACCACAGCTCAGTGCGCGCGGGGCCCAGCAGGCAGAGAGCCCAAGGACACTGACCCGACCTTCAGACTCCCCACATCCCAACTCGATCGAGCCCCGTGGGGTGCCACGCCCACGCAACCAACATCGGACAAAGGATCCGCTGCCCATGTCCTGTTGCCGGACACCACAGCGCCCCCCATTGGCCATGTGGAGTCACACCCCACGCGGTCACAGCCGCCCCAGTGGTACAAGGGGAAAAAAAATACTATTGCAAAGGGTTTTAATGTTATGGCTCATCAATGTATAATGAGACAAATGTCAGCTGCTCTGGATAAGGGCGTCCAAACCGTCCAATCAGAAGACTTCTCACAGCGACTGATAAAATCTACTGGAGTCCTGAAGCAGCTGAGGCATTATGGGATCACTGGAGAAGGCATTGAAACTACGCCACAGAGAAATTAATCCTGGAATTCAGTGACAAGATGGCAAGATGGTAATCTATCTCTGCCAACGACCCCCTTATTAACAGCAGGTGATTTATTCTCAGAAAGGGACTTTCTTTCATTTCCCGAAATCTCCGATCATACCTCACCCAGATTTACTGAAACAGCCCAAGACATCACGGAATACCAGAGGAACACCGCAGAGTCGAATGAACACTGCTGTATTGGGAACATCCAGTGATGTCACTAACTGTAGGTGGTAGTTGTATATTCCAGCACCTGATCCTCCCCGGAGCTGGACAAGTGCATCATTAGACCCAAAGTAATGTTTACTTACTGGAGCAAAGATTTATTATTGTTCTGGGCCTCCGGGTGGCGCAGTGGTAAAGCGCTCGCCCTATCATCAGGAGATCGCGAGTTCGATGCTGTAACCTCTCGCAGCCGGAGGTCTAGAGAGAGCTGATTGGCCGAGCTCTCTCAGAGGGGAGGGATGAGAGGTACTTAGTGCTCCTCCCACATTAATCACGGCTCTACAGCCAGTCAGGGGCGTCTGTGAGCTCGCGCGAGCGGAAGGGGCGGATAGCGCCGTCCTCCGAGTGTGTTACTCCGCCCCCAACGGTGCACGAGCGAGCAGTTCGAAAAGATGCGGTCGGCTGGCGTCACGTGGTTCGGAGGAAACACGTGATAGTCTTCGGCCCTCCCGGCTGAGTGGTAGTAGTAGCCTTAATGTGGAGCCCCCTAGTGACGGGAAGGAATTGGACACGACTAAATTAGGGAGAAAATCTGGGGAAAAAAAAGAAAAAAGATTTGCTTATTTTTCTGGTCCAAACAGACAAACATGTTCCTAAAAATTTAAATACTGAAGGGAAATAGTCCCAATTAACCAGCCGTAGTCTTGTAATAATGCAAATGAGGCAGAAGAGCAACGCAGTGAATTTAATTAAATTCAGATTTATTTCTCTAACACTTTTAACAATGAAGACGTTACAGAATAAAAAAATTAGGAAAATGAACTTGAGATGTGACAAAATGTGTATAAATCAAAATGATTAGGCTGGAAGTTCAGAGCATTGTAGCCGTTATTTGTTTTGCTGTTTTTTTTAATAAACGTATTTATGGCTCAGGATTGTGCAGGACAGAGTGACGTGTCTTTCTTATCAGCACAAAATAGGCAACATGATGAACTGAACTTTCCCAAAACTGGGTCACAAACACACAGAAATCACACAGATACACACAGTCATGATTCTACGACCATAATAATAATATAATAATAATTATATAATAATAATAATAATAATAATATAAAATAATAATATAAAATAATAATATAAAATAATAATATAAAATAATTATAATAATAATATAAAATAATAATAATAATAATAATAATATAAAATAATAATAATAATAATATAAAATAATAATAATAATAATAATATAAAATAATAATAATAATAATAATAATATAAAATAATAATATAAAATAATAATATAAAATAATTATAATAATAATATAAAATAATAATAATAATAATATAAAATAATAATAATAATAATAATATAATATAATGTAATATAGTAATAATAACAATATAATAATAATAATAATAATAATAATAATAATAATAATAATAAAATGCTCATTTTATCAGTTCCACATTTTTGCAACTTCAGTCTCACATTCTGGTAGAATTTAGACGTTATAAATGTAATGATAACTTTCCTTTTACATCCAAAAACACAACTAAACACTTTGAAGTCTGAAGCCTGCGTGTTGACACACACCAGCACGGCGTCTCTATGAGCACATTATATCTCTATAAAGGATCTGTGCTGCTCAAGTTTAAAGGGTTCATATGGAGTCCAGTTGGTTATTGGAGACTCAGGTAGACTGTAGGAGACTCCGGTCCTGAACTATCGAGAGACTGCAGTCACGAGTCCTCAGAGAAACAGCTGTCTGCATCAGCCGAGGACAGGAGCGTCTTCATGGTGAAGTGGAACCGTCCCCAGTCACCACACGCGTCCCAGACAGACCAGACGGGGACAGAGAGAGCAGACGGAGACACAGACCCTGAGGGACACCGGTGTTGGAAGCTCAGATGGATAGTGACGGAGTGAGACAACGCTATCATTAATCATATTATCTTCTACTAACATTGTAGGGGAGATACGAGTCTGAAGGCACCGATGGCCACGCCCAGCTGACTGGTAAAGAATACACACCACTCCTGAGAGCAGAAAGCAGACGCTCTGTGTGATTCAGGTGACACACCAGGACACGTTCCCCTCCTGCCCCTGCGCACCACACTGTGTCTGCTCTCGTCCCCCAGGAGACGGCCCTGCTCTCGCTAACGGGACACGACCTCCTCTACTCCTCACGTCACAAGACACCGTGTGTTCGAGGAAATAACCGGGAATAACAGTGACTACAGCCGAGAGAAACCGCAGCTCCTGCTGTAGCTGTGTTAGAGATGAACACTGTACACAACTACACAACCTGTTCAGCCACACACACACACACACACACACACACACACACACACACACACACACACACACACACACACACACAATTAGGCCAGTTTAAACAAACCTCATAAAGCATCACACATTCTCCATTAAACACATTAAACACACACACATGTTTCACACATCATCAGCATGCACAACACACACACACACACACACACACACACACACACACACACATTAATCATTAAACACACATTCACCATTAAGACACAATACACACATTGGCCATTAATATGCAATCAGTGCGTACAAAAGTCTGTGATACACATCTACACCATGGTAACACACACACACACACACACACACACACACACACACACACACACACACACACACACACACACACAATGTTTCAGAATGCAAATAAAGCAACTATTAGTGTGTCCAGTGCTCTCAGAGCTCAGTGTAAACCAAACACACACACACACACACACACACACACACACACACACACACACACACACACACACACACACACACACAGGTTGTGCTGAGTCGGTGAGTGTGATTGTGTCCCTGAAGCTCTCAGTGTTGTGTTTTGCGTGTGTGTGTGTGTGTGTGTGTGTGTGTGTGTGCTGACTCGGCAGGTCTGTGCCTCTCGCCCCGGGGCTCCAGCGGGGGTCAGCGCGGTATATAAACACCCCGGGGCAGAGCGCCGATCACACACACACACACACGCACACACACACACAGAGCAGCGGACATGAACCCCGAGCAGCAGATGGAGCAGAGGGGGCGGAGTCAGTGGGGCATCACCGTGTTCGAGGAGGAACACTTCCAGGGGAGGAGCTGTCACTTCAGCTTGGAGTGTCCGAACATCCTGGACCGGGACTTCAGGAAGATCCGCTCCATCAAAGTGGAGAACGGACCGTGAGTGACCTCTGACCCCTGCATTTACATTAATCCATCAGGGAAGGGGCCAATCGGAGCACCAAGGAGATTCGGGGGGATTAAGGGGCGGGGCAAACCTAACAAACTTTAATCACGTGGTATTATTCTTATTATTTTACTCCTTAAATGTATTTTGTGTTTTAAACTCCAATACAGCAGCGAGCAGCGATCAACGGGGTCCAAGCACTTTCACAGACAGCGCCCCTAGTGGCCAGTCCTGCTGAAATAAATGATAACACATCAGATAGAAGACGTCAGAGATGGGAAGAGGAGAATGTTTTGCGAGCTAGCGGTGTGAAATGCTCGTTGAAACCTGATTGGCTACGAGCTGCCGTGTTTATAAAGAAACCCGGCAAATCAGATTAAAACCCTGTGCTACAGCGCCACCATCAGGACGGTGCGTGTCTTTATTTATTAAGAGACGAGTGAAACATTCTGGAAAATTCGATCAATTACCCTTACAACAGGGGGGCCAAAACTTTCCCCCTCCTGCGCTAAGGTCCAGATTAGACTGTGTTTAAATCCTGAAGTATTACAGTGGATTTGAATTCAGATTATTATTATCAGATTATTAT
This sequence comes from Clarias fuscus, assembly GCA_030347435.1. NCBI lineage: Eukaryota > Metazoa > Chordata > Actinopteri > Siluriformes > Clariidae > Clarias > Clarias fuscus. The sequence continues at coordinate 39,442,082 of CM059209.1, read as the reverse complement.
ATACTCTGACACACACGACCATCTGCACGAGTTTCTCCTTCCTTCCTTCATCAACCAGTTTAGTTAAAGACTCCTGAAGAATTCCTGAAATGTTCTTCATGCTGAGGCTTAATGTGATCAGACCTGTCAGCTCTAGTGCGGTTCCGCTCGGTGTAGCTCGGAGCGTCTCCAGCTCCAGGGTTCTCCTGCCGGTTCCTCTGAAGCTGCTCGCTCTCCAAACCTCAGCTGAAGGAACCCGAGAGGAACCGGACTCACAAGGGCTCATCTGTTCTCTATAACCTGGAACGTTCTGGATTAAAGTAGAAGAATTATTAGATATTAAAGATGATATGATTTGATTAAAAAGAGACTTCATGATATTAATGAGACAGTTAGAGAAAATAAAATAAAAGTCATCGATTAATCTCACTGATGTACATTAGAGTGTACAGCGTGTGTGTGTGTGTGTGTGTGTGTGTGTGTGTGTGTGTGAGATCAGCCTGAAATGTGAGACCTGACATGTACGTTTATCATATAAAGCTCCGCACACTTTCTCTCTCTGTCACAAAAAGGAAGAGATCAGACAATGATAAGCACATTGTGTGTGTGTGTGTGTGTGTGTGTGTGTGTGTGTGTGTGTGTGTTTTGGGTATGAATGAGCCACAGTGTATGGTGATAAAAAGGCCAGCAGCTGCCTCACTATCAGTGCACACACACACACACACACACACACACACACACACACACACACACACACACACACACACACACACACACACACACAGTAAGATGTTTCACATCATCTGTCTTTCTATGTGTGAATCTCTCTCTCTCACACACTTTCCCCTGAACGTGTGTGTGTGTGTGTGTGTGTGTGTGTGTGTGTCCACGTCTCTCACTTTGTTTTCTACTTTCATTATTCAGTCATTGGTCTTCACTGCTCTCTGTCCCTCTCCATCATTGAGATTAAGATGTATTTATTTGTCACATGGACCGTTACAGCACAGTCAAATGATTTTTTCCCACAAATCCCAGTTAGCAGGCTCAGAGTGCAGGCTCAGCCAGGACACAGCGCCCCCTGGAGGACACAGGGTTCAGAGCCTTGCTCAAGAGCTCAACAGTGGAAGCCTGGCTGTGGTGGGACTCGAACCCCCGACCTCCCGTCCCAAAACAACAACATCTGTTTCTCTCTCTTCATTCATTCTGACACACACGCACACGCACACGCACACACACACACACACACGCACACACGCACGCACGCACGCACGCAATTCTCCTGCACATCCTGTATTTAACTTGACTGCTCTTTCTGTGTGTGTGTGTGTGTGTGTGTGTGTGTGTGTGTGCAGATGGGTGGGTTACGAGTACCCTGAGTTCCAGGGACAGCAGTTTGTGTTGGAGAAGGGAGATTATCCGTGCTTTCAGGCCTGGAGCGGAAACAGCAGCTACCGCACCGAACACCTTCTGTCCTTCAGACCCATCCAGTGTGCTGTACGTCTCTCTCTCTCTCACACACACACACACACACACACACACACACACTCTTGACCCCTGTGTGTGTGTCTCTCTCTCTCTCCGTCCTACAGAAGCACAGTGACAGTAAGGTGTCCCTCTTCGAGTGTGAGGATTTCCAGGGGCGGAAGTTCGAGCTGTGTGATGATTATCCGTCTCTGCAGGCCATGGGCTGGTGCAGCAAGGAGGTGCCGTCAATCAAAGTCAACTCCGGAGCGTAAGCGCACACACACACACACACACACACAGTGGAGACAGTGTTATGATCTGGTGTCGCTTCAGTCGCTCAGGTCGAGACTCAGCAACGTTATGTGGAGATCAAATGAAGTCACATGACCACCTGAATGTACTGAATCACCAGCACATCACATCTGTGGAGGGTTTCTGCTTCTATTCCAGCGCTCAGAGTGTGTGAGGAATCATTTACACACATGAACTGGACACACAGAGTCCTGACCTTTAACCCCAGTCAGAGTGTTTAATCAAATCTACAGGACAGTTCTGACCGAGTCACTTTCGGCTTTTCTGACATTCGGCAGAGCGACTTACAAAAGTGCTGTGAACTTTCCATCCATGGACAGAGATCCTTACACTGGTTACTAATGGACATCTCTCTCTGTCTCTCTCTCTCTCTCTCTGTCTCTCTCTGTCTCCCTCTGTCTCTCTCTCTCTGTCTCTGTCTCTCTCTCTCTGTCTCTCTCTCTCTCTGTCTCTCTCTGTCTCCCTCTGTCTCTGTCTCTCTCCCTCTGTCTCTCTCTCTCTGTCTCTCTCTCTCTGTCTCTCTCTCTCTGTCTCCCTCTGTCTCTGTCTCTCTCCCTCTGTCTCTCTCTCTCTGTCTCTCTCTCTCTGTCTCTCTCTCTCTGTCTCCCTCTGTCTCTGTCTCTCTCCCTCTGTCTCTCTCCCTCTGTCTCTCTCTGTCTCCCTCTGTCTCTCTCTCTCTGTCTCTCTCTCTCTGTCTCTCTCTCTCTGTCTCCCTCTCTCTGTCTCTCTCTCTGTCGCTCTCTGTCCCCTGTAGCTGGGTGGCGTACCAGTTCCCAGGTTATCGCGGTTATCAGTACATCCTGGAGAGAGACCGGCGCGAGGGCGAGTTCAGGAACTACAACGAGTTCGGCACTCAGGCTCACACCAACCAGATCCAGTCAATCCGCAGGATTCAGCACTAAACATTAACACACACACATTTACATTTATATACACACACACACCCCACACATATAAACATTTACACACACACACACACACACACACCTTTCCTCACCACATACTTCCTTGTGTTTCCACAAACAGAGATTAAAGGGAGTGAAGATTCTCTCTGAGTCTGTTGTTTTTTTTGCTCTTGACACTGAAGACTGTTAGGACACGGACACACTGCGGACTCGTCTCGGGACATGACGGTTCACTAAGCAAATATTTCCACGGAGCTCAAACACTAGACATTAAACCCTTCATACTGCACACAGAGGAGGAACGCCGCTGACTTCAACACACTGTATTTAAAGGAGAAGTTCAGTAAGAAACCGAACACACACCATGAGACACAAGTGCACAGAAAAGAACCGGTTTCAAAAACGTTAGGCCACGCCCCCTACCTGAGTCCTGATCTATGTGCTACAACCTAAAAACATGTTTTGTCCAGGGGTGCTAGACTTAATTGTGCTATTGGACACACCAGTGTACCACCTGACGTCCCAGTGCTCCCAGTATGATCCTCCCTGATATAAAACACCGCGCGCCGTCTGTCTGCGAATACACAGAACAATAACCAGCAGAATTTACTGTAAATAAAGAAAACGTATTGAACTAAAAATAAATTAATGTTATTTATATCACACACCGATATCACAACGCTAGAGATGCCATGTTTTTATTGGTACACTGTGCAGGGGGTCAAGCAGCTTTAAAAAGCTTTAAAGCTTCGACTACGCTGCTTCAGTGAACCTTAAACAAGAGACAGACGCAGGACGCAGGACAATCATTGTCTCAAATATAAATGATGAGGAGCGTCATCTCGAGCTGAAAGTACATGGGTTACTGGGGGACTGATCAGAAGGTTGGGGGTTCAAGCCCCAGCACCACCAGACTTCCACTGTTTTAACCCTGTCTGCTCCAGGGGGCGCTGTATCCAGGCTGAGCTCTGATCACCGATTCCTGACTGCAATACATAAAAAAAAAACCCTCACTGTGCTGTGAGGTCCATACAACAAATCATTAACGTTTTTAAGCGTCTGCCGCTGTACAAGCCTGACACACAGCGCGGTTAGCTCCTCCAGCTGCAGTCTACACAGCGTGACCGGTTTTTGTTTATTAATTGTGCTTCACACTAACTTGTGTCTGGTTAAGGCTAACATGCTATCTAGCAGGACACAGACAGACCCAGAGGCAGCCCCACTGCGATATTAACACCTGAGAGAGATACACACTGCAACTTAACGTCTGTTATTAACTGAAAATACTGGTTTCCTCGACAGCTGTTCCTGCAGTCCACTCTCATCGCAGTTTCCCCTTTACACATCATTTATACAGCTATTATACATGTTATAGGGGTTATTATAAGAGTTATAAGAGTTACTGTATTATAAGTGTTATAAGTGTTATTATAAGAGTTACAAGGGTTATTATAAGTGTTATTTTAAGTGTTATAAGGGTTATTATACGAGTTATAAGGGTTATTATAAGTGTTATAAGGGTTATTATACGAGTTATAAGGGTTATTATAAGTGTTATAAGGGTTATTATACGAGATATAAGGGTCATTATAAGAGTTATTATACATGTTATAAGAGTTATTATAAGAGTAATAAGGGTTATTATAAGTGTTATAAAGGTTATTATAACTGTTAAGGGTTATTATAAGTGTCATAAAGGTTATTATAAGAGTTATTATACATGTTATAAAGGTTATTTTAAGAGTTATAAGGGTTATTATACAAGTTATAAGGGTTATTATAAGAGTTATTATACATGTTATAAGAGTTATTATAAGTGTTATAAAGGTTATTGTAAGAGTTATAAGGGTTATTATACAAGTTATAAGGGTTATTATAAGAGTTATTATACATGTTATAAGAGTTATTATACATGTTATAAGAGTTATTATAAGTGTTATAAAGGTTATTTTAAGCGTTATAAGGGTTATTATAAGAGTTATAAGGGTTATTATAAGAGTTATTATACATGTTATAAGAGTTATTATAAGTGTTATAAGGGTTATTATAAGAGTAATAAGGGTTATTATAAGTGTCATAAAGGTTATTATAACTGTTAAGGGTTATTATAAGTGTCATAAAGGTTATTATAAGAGTTATTATACATGTTATAAAGGTTATTTTAAGAGTTATAAGGGTTATTATACAAGTTATAAGGGTTATTATAAGAGTTATTATACATGTTATAAGAGTTATTATAAGTGTTATAAAGGTTATTTTAAGAGTTATAAGGGTTATTATACAAGTTATAAGGGTTATTATAAGAGTTATTATACATGTTATAAGAGTTATTATACATGTTATAAGAGTTATTATAAGTGTTATAAAGGTTATTTTAAGCGTTATAAGGGTTATTATAAGAGTTATAAGGGTTATTATAAGAGTTATTATACATGTTATAAGAGTTATTATAAGTGTTATAAGGGTTATTATAAGAGTTATTATACATGTTATAAGAGTTATTATAAGTGTTATAAGGGTTATTATACAAGTTATAAGGGTTATTATAAGAGTTATAAGGGTTATAATAAGAGTTATTATACATGTTATAAGAGTTATTATGAGAGTTATAATGGTTATTATAAGTGTTGTTATAAGAGTTATAAGGGTTATTATAAGTGCGATAAGGGTTATTATACGAGTTATAAGGGTTATTATAAGTGTTATTATATGAGATATAAGGGTTATTATAAGAGTTATTATACATGTTATAAGAGTTATTATAAGAGTTATAAGGGTTATTATAAATGTTATAAGGGTTATTATAAGTGTCATAAAGGTTATTATAAGAGTTATTATACATGTTATAAGAGTTATTATGAGAGTTATTATGAGAGTTATTATAAGAGTTATAAGCATTATTTTAAATGTTGTAAGGATTATTATAAGAGTTATTATAAGAGTTATAAGGGTTATTATAAGAGCTATTGTACATGTTACAAGAGTTATTGAAGAGTTCACACATGTTCACACAATTATTTTTTTGTGATTTATTTATTTTTATGGCTGGCTTATTTTTGTTTCTTTTTATAAGATTTAAATCTTATTTTTTTCTTATGTGACTGACAAAATTTACTTTTTTATTGTTTATTATGTTTATTTTTTAATTAATTTATTTTTTCACACAATTTGAAATGAACATTTAAATGAAATTAACTTTAATTAATTAAATTTAACATAATTAAAAAAAAAAGTCTTTATATTTAAGTATTGTTTGATGACACTACACTTTATATGTGCACTTTCACACGTGATCATAGACAGATACTCAGCCAGACAGGCAGACAGACAGATGGAAATACAGACAGACAGATATACAGACCGACAGTGAGATAGACAGACAGATATACAGACAGACAGTGAGATATACAGACAGACAGATATACAGACAGACAGACCCCTTTATTAATTCCTGAGGGTAGTTGTATCGTCTCAACAGTGAATAATTTCAAACATAACACAGGACATTACACCTCACACTAATAATGAGTAATAACGAGTAATAATGAGTAATAATGAGTAATAATGAGTAATAATGAGTAATAACGAGTAATAATGAGTAATAATGAGTAATAATGAGTAATACTCTCACACGATCAGGTGTGTGTTCTTTTATTCTCGCGCTGTATCAAACTCTGGCTGCACTCTGAGACTTGAGAATTCAAAATAATCAGCATCCTGTTCCAAGTCCGTCTGTTGGTTTGTTTGTTAAGGAACCTGCAAACACACACACACGTTTACACATTGCCATAGCGGGCTGAAAGCTCGACCTCCACACCCTGACCAGGATCTCCTAATAAATGTATAACCGTACACACCTTTCACAAACACACATCTCAGGTGTGGAGTATTAAAACTGGTGTGAAGTCTCTGGCTGCCGCAGAACCAGTGTGTGTGTGTGTGTGTGTGTGTGTGTGTGAGTGTGTGTGAGGAGAGGTCTTTATTGCAAAGACATGCGAGTGTGTATGCGTGTGTGTGTGTGGACTCGATAGGACGCGGTGAGTAACTTTTGTTCTGTTCTGTAAATTAGACGAGGGTTTAAACTGGAGTCTGGGGTTTAAACTGGAGTCTGGGGTGATTTAGGACTTGATGTTGTCTGGAATCTCGTGGAAAATCCAGCGGTGAGACGCGTCTCTGCGGTGAAATCACACGCCGCACTAGCCGCGCCCTGGTCGTGCATCCGAGGCTTGTTTTAAGTTGCCTGCGATCGCTGTAGAAGACTCAGGCAGCTAAAGCAAGTCTGGGACGCCACAGACACCAGCACTGAGACAGGAAACAGGAAGTCCATATATGGTCAACTCCTCACTAGATTCAGGTTTGATGTCTTAGTTAATTATTCATTGTATTTTCTTTCTTTCTTTCTTTCTTTATTCTTTACTCCTTTGAGTTCAATTGAATATGAAATTCATCCGTCAATCAAACTGAGTGGGCGGGATCACTGTGAACATCTTATTAAGTCTGGTAAAGTGTCCAGTAGGTAATAAGACACTACATGTTTAATTAACTTTATTCCACAGCAGTTTACAGCCGAACGTCATCATGTCATGATTTTAATCCGGTAATCTCTCTGTGAACTGATGTTAATGTGTTAATTCCAGCGGTCGCTTACACTATAGCAGCTATAAAACACGGGCTTCTCTTCCTTATAGTTATTTAGAGGAAAATAAAAACTTAAAGTGACAGTTTTACTTCTCATTGTGAGACTGGAGATTCCTTACATGGTACAATGATTCATTAACATGTTTGAGTCAATTAATTAATTAATAAAACAATCCAGAGCTCAGCACCACTTGTGGTGTAACTGCAGAGTAATGAGTGAGGTCTACCTTCTAACCAATCAGGATAGAGGAGGTGTCTGTGGTCTCCTGTCAATCACCTCAGAAAGCTCCGGCTCCTCACAGAAGGTTCCGGAATGTACAGTGCTATATTTTGTAGGTGTGGCTTGAAAACAGCCAAAACGTATTAAACATGTTCTAATGAAATGATTAGTTAGACGTAGAACCAATAAAAGAACTCACGTTTGTCCTAATGTAAGGTTCTATGTAGAGCTCCGAAGAGCACGTGAGGAACATGTCGTTCTGTTCTACATGCCATTAAACTATACACAATGTCTTTTATTTATGTAGGAAAACAGGTTTATATTTGATGTGTAATGTGTAACCTACTGATAAAAGAGGAATGAAGGAGAGATCAAAGGAATGACAGAGAGAGAGAGACAGAGAGAGAGACAGAGAGAGAGACAGAGAGAGAGAGAGAGACAGAGACAGAGAGAGACAGAGAGAGAGAGACAGAGAGAGAGAGAGACAGAGACAGAGACAGAGAGAGAGACAGAGTGAGAGAGAGACAGAGAGAGAGAGAGAGAGACAGAGAGAGACAGAGTGAGACAGAGAGACAGAGTGAGAGAGAGACAGAGAGAGAGAGACAGAGAGAGAGAGAGACAGAGACAGAGACAGAGAGAGAGACAGAGTGAGAGAGAGACAGAGAGAGAGAGAGAGACAGAGAGAGACAGAGTGAGACAGAGAGACAGAGTGAGAGAGAGAAAGAGAGAGAGAGACAGAGAGAGAGAGAGACAGAGAGAGAGAGAGAGACAGAACTTGTCCATATAATCCATTAGAAATGGGCGGGTCATAAACAGGAAGTAATTGTGAGTAATAACGTGGCTATATTTTAAATGTTATGTGCTCTACTCATCTAAACCTGTGTGTATGCCGTGTGAATGAACTGGAGAATTGTGATTCCCTTTGAACGACTCAGTAAGGTGATGAATCAGTGTCGGTCCCTGAGTCATTCTGTATTCGTGGTGAATTTATTATTTATGCAGAATTCATTTAAGGTCCCGCACTTTTGTACGATTCTTTTAGTTTCTTAACCCCATAACTTTTTAAATTATTTTTCATTGATTTGTTTCATATTATTATTTTTTAAATATATTTATTTTCTTTCACACCAAACTATTATTTGCATGTTATGATTTACTTTTAAACATGATCCTTTTATTTATTTATTTTTTTTGTTTTTACAGTATTTGTTTCTTGTGATTATTTTTTGTGGGTGTGTTTACTGCATGTTAAATCTGATTAATGATCCCTGAGTCAGTGAATCATTTTGTGAATCATGACACTGAATCATATCAGTCATCGACTCCTCAGTGAATCAGTGAGTTTAATGATTCAGTTCCAGCTCATTCAGTCACAGTGGGAGATTTTCAGTATTTCATTTGGATCAGTACATTAAAAAAATGATACATTATTGTGTGTGTGTGTGTGTGTGTACAATAAACAAGGCCCTGATCTTTAACCTGTGCATAAACAGTTACAACACTTCAACTGAGTTTTACACACACACTCGACATTAATGCATGTTGTGCACATTTGTGTGTGTTTCATGAGAATTGAGTAGCTGATCTCAGCACCAACAGAAATGTATTGTAAGATATTAATAATTATATGAATCAGCTCCTCTCGTGTGAGTCATACAGAGAGACGTGAACTCACATTCTCTATCTGCTGCCTGAGGGCTCGAAGATTTACAGATCAATAGCTTAATTTTTACTAATAACACTTTTACTGCTTTTCATTAATCAGGTGACAAAACATATGAATCTGAATAAAATATTTAAATTAATTCAAACATCTTGTGTCAAAGAATTTCATCTCTAATATTTCCAGTTCATGAAAGACGTCCAGAGGTGAGGTCCTGACTTTTGCCCAGTCCTATGTGGTGACTGAGTGCATCCCTCACACAATGGTGTCCTGTTTCCATATCCCAGACCTAAACTTGTGCCTTTTCTTTTTGTTTTTCTTTTATTAATAAAGAAGACATGAAATCCTAAGAGAATTCTTTTACATCAAACATATGCAACAGACGTAACGACCACTGAAAGACTCTGACAAACCTAGAATTGAATGCATCCCTACGTTGTCCCCAGTCACCTGACATACAATCCCATAAACCCGGTCAGTAGAGATTGGAAGGTCAAGCCCACTATGCTCTAATATTCATCATTTACTGGCTGCAAAATGGGATCAAAGTCCATTTTTTTTAAGACCCTCAGAATGAAACAGTGCCACTAAATCAATCTTCATTACTGCTGAATTGATTTTTGGTAGAAGATTTCTGGATTAGCAGATTCAGAGTCATCATAGTACAACTGAATCTGAAGAGCGTTTGATGTTTAAAAAACATGAATGGATGTGTGTTGAAATAATTCCCATCACAGAGATCTTCAAAAAGATCAGGCTTTGATCCATTAACTGTACCAAGAAGCCAACAAATATCAGCGTTTCAGCACATCAATTTTAACGTTTCCAAAATGGGAATATAAACAAAGGTGTCTCTAACTGGTACTGTAGATGGTCAGAAACGCCTGTTTGTCTGTTTCTCCTAATGTCATATCTGAAACCTGGTGTCATTTCTTTTGGCACTTCTCACTAAAATATTTGGTTCTTTTTGTTTTGGTATTAAAACTAGTCAACTGATTATTGGAATTATTTAAACTAAGTTCTACTGCAGATCTTACTGGGCCATCAGTAGACAAACCCAACAACACATCATGCTTAACTTGACTGTGTATTCCTGTGGCAAGTTCTTCCAGTTCCCCAACTACATCTGAAACAACACTGTTAGCAACACCACTGGACTGGAGTTTTGCAATAATGGAGGCACAAATTGTCTTTGTCTCTACTTCGGACACACCAAATTCACTGTTTTCTAAACATTCAGAGTGAAAATGACGATCAGTGTCTCTTACCTGTGGACGTGGCGCTGCGTCTATGCCACTAGACTGTAAAGATGGATTGTTTGACTGATCCTTGGTTTCATCTGGAGATCTCAGTCCTGTTACTGTCTCTCTATCACTATACTGTAAGTCATTCTGATGATTAATATTCAGGTGTTTTCTGAAACCAGAAAAGGTTGGAAACTGACAGCGACAGCCACCGTGTGCCATGATAAGTTCTTAGGTGAGTTAACAGTAACTGGCTGCTTGTGTGAAAATCCTGACAGATGCAACACCTAAACATCGTCTTCCACACAGTTCTGTAATCCTGACTCGTGCAACCTTAACTTTGAACAAGAGACTACAAGCCTCTAACTAACCTACCAGCAATTGGCTGCTCACACACACACACACACGACTAAACAAGAACATTCTGCATTTCTTACTCCTTCCGTCCTTCAGTTGAGGATCTTTGCCTTGACACGAGCTCTTGGCGTCTCACTTGTTGTTTGATCCAACATCAATGTTATAAATAGCTGTCTGAATAAAAGTGAACATCTGGACCAGGGACTCTCCATAGGACGAGTTGAACACAAAGCGGGATTTAAGCAGTTCATCAAAGGCAGCTACAGAGCTGGTTCCTTGGCAAGGGATGAACTGTTTGTCCACAACGATGTAGAACCTGTCGATCGTCCTCTTGGTTCTGCCGACTGCAAGGAGATACGGCTGCTGAGCTTCTCTTCTCTTCAAGTGGTCATCAATGCTGCGGCAAGACTGCAAAGAACAAAGAACAAGTCCACAAAGAAAATGAAGCACGTTAAAGGAGTGACATAAAACATTTGATTAAACCACGTCATGTTTACACTTAAACTCCAAACTTCTTTGGCAACTCAGTTTCCAGTTTATTAGAAACACTGGCTGCAATTGAACAGTTCAGTAATACATCCAATCTATATAGAATTAGTACGTTTTTGTTTGAGTTGTTGGAGGTAAATGTTGATCTAAAGAGGCCCTGCAGGCATCACCCCCGAGTTGGGTCACTGTAGCAGCCGCATGTCTCCTGCACTGGTCCTTGTTCAGGGCTTGAGGACGAGGGTGGACTGACAGGTCGCTGACCTCTCTTTCTTGTGCTGGTCTTCAGACGCCAAGCCGGGAACCTGTACCCTCTTTAGCATCATAGAAGTGTCTTAACAAGAAGAGCCTTAAAATGACACACACACACACACACACACACACACACACACACACACACACACACACACACACACACACACACACACACACACATGCGCGCGACACATGTGATAAAACTGGTAAAACTGGCCAGGAAAGCGCAATAAAAACTCCTTTATGAAATTTATATCCTCATTTTTGTTTGAGAAATGATTTACTTTAAAGACTATGATGTTTTACTTTTGATTTCCACTTTGTCTGCTCCTTTTACATGAATGAGGAAAGATTCAGAACAACCTCTCTAAGTAACACATTCCAGTTCAACAGCAACATAAAGGCAAAAAAAAAAAAAATATATATATAATTACCCACGGTTGATTCAGCACCTCAAACCAAATCTGAACAACAGATTCTACCGTCATGAAGGTTTGATTATTGCACAACAATGTTATTAGACAAGCAACTATTTGCAAGTGATCTTTCTATAGAGAAGAAGTCTGGAATTTCTGCTTACTGTAGAATCAGCACTCACAGGCCTTTGGAGAGAAGGGATCCTTCAGAGAGGAAAAGAACATACAGTAATCCCCAAAGGAAACGTTTCTCTCTGACTTCGGGTTGGGATCCTCCTTTAAAAGACAATCCAATGGCTGGCACAAAAAGAGTTTGGGCTAAAAAGAAAAACCTTGCAAGAATAGTGTAAAGGATAGAGTTAAAATAAATGTGTATTGTTGAACTTTCCCATGCTTCTCTGTCATGTGAGCAACCAGGATACTGACAAGCTGCCTCCTGGTGCTGAGCTTCAGAGAAGAGTTAGTCGTCTATTCCTCCAACACATCTCTGACCATCTCATCACAGAAAAGAAATAAGAAAGAAGTTGTTATACTCTGGCCAGTATGAAATAAAAGCTATAAATGTCAAAATGTATTTAGTTTGCTTTTACCATGGTAATGTTTACATATTCTCACAATGCATGATGAATTCATATTTTGTCTGTTCAGTATTTGATGGTATTATTTGGTCATCGATTGAAAAAGGTCAATAAAGAAGCTTAGCGTACTTATATCGGCGCTCGAACAGCTTTCCATGTGCTGATCCAAGATGGCGCGTGATTGTTCAATTAACTCTGGACAAGAGCACCTGAGCTACAGTAACTCCCTAAAACTACACGGCCCTCAGAGTTCACTCAACCCTTCCAGTGAAGAAACCGCACCCCCTTTGACAGCAGTCAACTCTAAATCACTCAACACTCAGAAAATCTGCTGTGTGTAAGAACCAGAGAAATGAATCTGAACTACAGCAGTTTATTCAAAATCATTTATTCGACAAATTCCAAACATGTTCAAATCTACACTCTTTTTTTATTCCGAGTGTTTCTGCTGTGTTTAACATTCTCAGAGTGTGTATTAAACCTGTACTCATGTGTAGTTTCATGTTACCTCCATAACACTGATGAAACGCCTGATATTTACAGAATATTAATGATTACATCGATTTTGAGGAATTGTTCATGTTTATTTGAAGATAATAAATTAAATAAAAAACGCAAATTAATTCTCTGATTCTAAGCGTGCTCGTGCTCGGTGTGTTTATTTACTAAAACGGGTCCAAACGTCAAAAACCCTGGAGCTGCTCATATACATACAGGAATCAGAGGAGGGCGCTACTAACGCTTTAGGAATCGAACAGTGTGACTAATGAACATGGCGGATTAAATCATTTCACTAACCCGTTAAATATCTCGAGAGAAACATATATATATATGTCATTGTTTAAAATAATAAATTGTTAATCATTTATTACAGCGTGATCAATAAACATCCGTCCATCCACACAGTACAACCGTTATATATGCCCTTTTATATTTGTAACTGAATTATAGTCTATATATACTGTACATACACACAGTAGCGTGAATGTATATATAAATATTATTGAAGCCAGTGCACATGGTTTAATATAAAACAGCTTGTCATAATTGTACAGAGAAGCAGAGTTAATTATTTATATTAATATTAATATTATTATATCACATTACAGTATATATTATATCACTGTATATTATATTATATTATATCACTGTACATTATATTATATTATATTATATTATATTATATCACTGTACATTATATTATATTATATTATATCACTGTACAATATTATATTATATTATATTATATTATATTATATTATATTATATTATATCACTGTACATTATATTATATTATATTATATTATATTATATTATATTATATTATATTATATCACTGTACATTATATTATATTATATTATATTATATTATATTATATTATATTATATTATATCACTGTACAATATTATATTATATTATATTATATTATATTATATTATATTATATTATATTATATTATATCACTGTATATTATATTATATTATATTATATTATATTATGTTATATTATATTATATTATATTATATCACTGTACATTCTATTCTATTCTATTCTTTTCTATTATATTATATTATATCACTGTACATTATATTATATTATATTATATTATATTATATTATATTATATCACTGTACATTATATTATATTATATTATGTTATATTATATTATATCACTGTACATTATATTATATTATATTATATTATATTATATTATATTATATTATATTATGTTATATTAGATTATATCACTGTACATTATATTATATTATATTATGTTATATTATATTATGTCACTGTACATTATATTATATTATATTATATTATATTATATTATATTATATTATATCACTGTACATTATATTATATTATATTATATCACTGTATATTATATTATATTATATTATATCACTGTATATTATATTATATTATATTATATTATATTATATCACTGTATATTATATTATATTATATTATATCACTGTATATTATATTATATTATATTATATTATATTATATTATATTATATCACTGTATATTATATTATATTATATTATATTATATTATATTATATTATATTATATTATATCACTGTATATTATATTATATTATATTATATTATATTATATTATATTATATCACTGTATATTATATTCTATTCTATTCTATTATATTATATAGACATAAGGCTGCGTGTGATGCAGTTTGTCTGTGTTTGGTTATAAACTGGTTCAGCTTTTAACTTTACGACCCCATGTCCATGTCCTGCGCACGTGCCAGATGTCCGGGTAAATGTTCCTGTTTGCAGAGACGCAGTGAAGCGCGTGCGCTAAAAATACAGAAACTACACCGAGAGGCCTGTTTACTGAGAGAGAGAGAGAGAGAGAGAGATCAAACACACTCCATGTCTCCATGGGAACCCCGCGTGCGCGCGCAGGAGCTTTATTAAAGGCAGATAGCGGGGTGATAAGCGGCCCTGCCCCCCCCCCTCTCTCTCTCTCTCTCTCAGTGTTTTATGATGCTGATTGCTGAAGGAGACAGGGGGATAAACTGCTCCTCTAATTAAAGCGCTGCTGCAGCGGAAATTGTCCCGGTGAGTCCGCGCGCGCGGAGAGATCGGGCTCGAGACTGTTGCCTGGAAACTCCGGTCCGCCTCGCGCGCACAGCTGATCTGAGTTCTGAGATAAAGTTTAATAAAAAAATCTGCTGTCCCATACACACACACACACACACACACACACACACACACACACACACACACACACACACACACACACACACACACACACACACACAGTGTGAATGAAAGCCTGCTCTCCGACAGCAGAGCGCACACAGAGCTGCAGGACAGAACCTGGGCTTTAAGATGTATCTCTCAGGTACTGTGTGTGTGTGTGTGTGTGTGTGTGTGTGTGTGTGTTTCTGAGCGAAATCACTGTATTTGATATTTATACTGAGGATGAGAGTGTGAGTGAGGAGTGTGCATGCTGCTGCTGATGCTGCTGATGCTGCTGATGGTGCTGATGCTGCTGATGGTGCTGATGCTGCGTGGTGGAGCTCAGGCTCCTCTGTGGTCGGATGTCGGAAATCCTTTTTCCTGAACGCGCTTCCTGACTCCAGGAGAAAAAGTCCAGAGCGCAAAACATCACACCAGAAGGGCGAGCTTTCGAATCTCCCGCTCCACCTCAGCATCTTCAAACATCATTAGAAATAAAACCCTCGATAGATTAAAAGATTTTGTATTTCATTTGTCATTTTATTTAATTACGGGATCGAGTTTCTTGCTTTTTTTCATTTGTAAATATTAACCTTCTTCTGCTTTAACCATTTCACGTTTTGCCAACAATCAGCAAATGTACTAGCCTGAATTAGAAAATGTAAATATATAGATATATATATATATTATATTTTCTATTTCTTTATTTGTTTAATTTTTAGATCCGACAGAAACTGTGTTGAAGGAAAGTAAAAGTTCGTCCTGGAGCCCCATCAGTGCAGGAGTACAGAAAGGTAAGACTTACCGTTGTAATAATAATAATAATAATAATAATAATAATAATAATAATAAGAGCGTATTACATTAAATATTTTAATTCAGTGTAGTATTTGGATACTAAAAAATTCAAAATTATTGATTCATTTCAGTTATTTTGTACTGGAATAAAAATACATTTATTTACACATTTTACAAATGTAAACAGTCTGAGCATTATATCTAAAACCTAAATTTAAGTCCATGTGAAGACTCGCCTGTGTTCTGTTTTATTATCTAAAATTTCAGTGGAATACTTCTGTAAATATTTCTCTCCTTTACAAATCGTATACTGGTTTAAAGATTATTATTATCATTATTATTATTATTATTTTACTTTTAAAGCAAAGTCTCCAAATTAAACTTACGGAAATATGTCATTTCAAAATTTACGGTGAAAACGTTCGTTTTCTATTTTTCTCCGCTGATACATTATTGCTTATAAACGGTTTAAGTAATCAATTTAAATTAAACACATTTAGAAACACTTGATTTCTGAACTACAGGAGACGATTAAAGAAACGCCTTTTATCGAATTCAATTTGACATTTTTATTTAAATGTTTTATTAGATGCTCCTAATATTTTACTTATCATACCATTTTTTTTTTGCATTTTAGGAGAACAGTTCATCATAACAGAAAAAAAAAATGCACAGAAAATAAAATCCTCAAATGTCATTGATCAATTTTGAAACAGAAATAGAAATCTATCACACTGAATTTACCCAATCCGTAACTGAATATATATTCAATAAAGCGCGTGCGTTTCCGGAAAATGATCACGAGGCCCAAATCCACACACACACACACACACACACAGACAGGAATATCGAATATGATTAGTAAATATTTAGGGTGTGCGTGCGCGTGCGTGCGCGCGGGCGGGGAGAACAGTGTCCCAGGCTGGAGGTGTGTTCAGTGTTTTAGTGGCTGACACATTCGGAGAGACACGCGGCTGTCAGTCATGGTTTAGATTCGTAACGACTTTATTTTACTGATTTATTTTAAAGCAGATTTCATTCGCAGTGTGAATCAATACTCCGCTTACACTCTCACTATTTATGAATGAACTATCTTAAATAATAATATGATATCAACATAAATATACATTCTTGAGAACAATAATTCAGTACACGTGACTCCGGTTGTGTGATGTGTATCGGCATTTCAGATGAATCCAAATCCACAGAGTCTAACAGAGCCTCAGCCCAAAATCCGACACACTTTTATTGGCGTCATTATTAGCGACTGTGATGTTTAATTCAATTACATCTCAAAAAAGCAGAGCAACATGATAATGCAGTCAATCAATTTATCATTTAAAATAATGACACGAAATGTCTTTTGTAAATCAGTGACATATATTAATTCATATTCCTCTTTATTGTGGGAACGTAAAAAGCTAAACACGCGACTTCATAAAACATGCACTAGACAGACAGACAGACAGACAGACAGACAGACAGACAGATGTGAAGCATGTGATTACTGTCAGTCATTACTGATCATGAAGTCATTAAACACAGTGATTACTGAGCGTAAATAGTAATAAATAAATACAGGTCTAGATCAGATTATGAAATAAGACTTTACACTCATGAGTTAATAATCTCAGAATTATAGTTTTGTAAATTAATATGCAACATTTAATAGGAAACGAAAAAAAACAACAAAAACTATAATATTTTTTCGTTTAAATACTTTAATTAACACGTGTTTCACATCGCAGCGTAACTCTGTCTCTGTCTCTCTCTCTCTCTGTCTCTCTCTGTCTCTCTCTCTCTCTGTCTCTCTCTGTCTCTCTCTCTCTCTGTCTCTCTCTGTCTCTCTGTCTCTCTGTCTCTCTCTGTCTCTCTCTCTCTCTGTCTCTCTCTGTCTCTCTGTCTCTCTCTCTGTCTCTCTGTCTCTCTCTCTGTCTCTCTCTCTCTCTGTCTCTCTCTGTCTCTCTCTGTCTCTGTCTCTCTCTGTCTCTCTCTCTGTCTCTCTCTGTCTCTCTCTGTCTCTCTGTCTCTCTCTGTCTCTCTCTGTCTCTCTGTCTCTCTCTCTGTCTCTCTCTGTCTCTGTCTCTCTCTCTCTGTCTCTCTTTGTCTCTGTCTCTCTTTGTCTCTGTCTCTCTCTGTCTCTCTCTCTGTATGAACGGTTGATTAAACAGCCTATAGGCTCCATGTTCCTGATCAGTTTTGTCTCCGTTATGTAGAACTAAAGGATGAATAAATTGAGAAAATTGTCTCCAAGAATAAAATATACGTTTAATAAGAAAAGTAATATATATATATTAAATTTTCTAATTCATTCTGATAAATACCGAGTCCCCGCTAATCAGCTCCAATATAATGGTCTTAGAGATGTGCTTTATATATGTACAGAGTAAAGGGACTGGAGCCTACGGACAGGAGGACAATCAGGAGTGAAGCAGCAGTGTTCAGGTGTTGGTGTAATACAGCAGTAATGCTTTTTCACGGTGAGAGAACAGGGAAAGGCTCAGGGTCTGTTCATTTCACATCAGAGCAGAAGGCTGGGTTTAAAAAAACGGAGACAAAAACTAAATCATATACATTTATTTATTTATTTATTTATTTATTTTGAACAGCTGTAGGTTATTATAATGTCTTAATGATAAGCATCATCATTTTATGTTTTTATTTGAGAGTTTTAGTAATTAACCTTATTATGAAATATGAATTAAAAGGAATAAAGCAAAACCCTGCCGAGTATTTAAGACAAATCACAACATAATAATGTCTAATAACGTCATGATAATGTCTGACCTGGGATACTAAAAATGTACAGTACACATTTTATTAAATATCACCAATGAACATCGCTAATAACCAGAACACCTGACACATTTTCCCAAAGCCAACCCTCCGGCACCTCCTGTGATGAGACTGGAACTTCACACTGCCTCCATCTTGGAGCTGGAAAAACAGCAACGCTTTTGTTTTCTCGGCTCAGCAGTGCTGTCTGTACAGTTTCAACCCAAACTCCGATAAATATCAATATTTTGTGAGAATTTTGTTTTAATAATATTAAAATAGGTTTTGTTGGATTTTGTTGCTAATCGTCCTGCATTCAAGGGATTCATTTCTTTAGACTAATTTCCAAAGACTCAGACTTACAGGTACATTCTCTCGTTTAAGTGCACACACACACACACACACACACACACACCACCTGATGTCCTCGTCATCCAAGCACTAATTCACATCTGGGTGACCCGGTGATTTTATTTTATTTTGGACATTCTGAGATTTGGAGTCTTCTCTTCTTCCTCACGTCAGTGCCAGAGTGTAAACGTGGCCTCAGTGTTTCTGTAATGAACTGATCATTGTTTTGCAGGAAGTGGTCAGATCCAGCTGTGGCAGTTTCTCCTGGAGCTCCTGTCGGACAGCTCTAACGTGTCGTGTATAGCGTGGGAGGGGGCGAGCGGTGAATTTAAGCTGACCGACCCAGATGAAGTGGCTCGACGCTGGGGGGCACGCAAGAGCAAACCCAACATGAACTATGACAAGCTGAGCCGCGCACTGCGCTACTACTATGACAAGAACATCATGAGCAAAGTCCACGGCAAGCGCTACGCCTACAGATTTGACTTTCGCGGCCTGGCGCAGGCCTGCCAGCCCTCTTCCACTTCCGCTTCCTCCTCCACTTCCTCTGAAGCTCTTTACACGCTCCACACCAACTTCACTTCCATTCCGTTCTCAGGAATCTCCAAGCTGAACCTGGTGGCTCCTGGCGTCGGCCCTCACGGCTTCCCGTACTGGACCGGGTCCGGCCCGGCGCTTTACCCGAGTCACAGCCTGCAGCCGTCTGCGCATTTCAGTGCAGCGCACATCAGCTGCGTGAACAACATCAACCACCTCAACAACATCAACAATCACTATAACTGAGGGGGCGGAGTCATCTGCTGTTGGGGTTTTCTAAAAACCGCTAGTCAATGTGACTGGATTAGTAGCTAAACCTAAACAACATTCAGAGTTTTCGCCATATTTCTGATCTTGTCTAACTGACTTGCGCTACGGCTGTGTCACCATAAGCAGGGTTAGCTTAAACTCAGAACATTAGCTAACTGCAAGTCCAACCTCACTGTCACAGGTTTCATGAACAATTAACAGTTGCAGGATCACTATTTAGCAGACCAATTAGTACTAAAAATGACAATTTGCAGACTGTTTTAGTAGCATAGCATTTTGGATGTAGCAGCATGCTAATGAGCTAAACTATTTAAAAGATGCTCTGTAGAAATGTAATTATAAAAGCCTCATGCACATTTGTCTGAACAATATTAACCAGAAAATGAAAAAAAAAAAAAATCTGTCTTCATTAGCATTTTTAATGGCTAAAGCAGTTTTAGACAGTTGCATGCTAATGAATGTAGCCTCGTTTCAAAAACTATAAATATGTTGTTATGGAAACGGTTTGCAAGTTGTTTGTAGCATGCTGCACTGATATTAGCACGCTAGTCCTAGCTGTGGAATTAAGATCTGGAACAAATGAAGAATTGTAACTGAATTATAAACAAAGATCTAAAGCTGATGCACTGCTGCTTCTCATCGACTTCTACATTAATGATGTTTGACTTTCTTACATTTTGCATTTATGCTAACATGAATTAAAGTTCTTCACTTTGCTAAGTAATGTCTGCGGAATTTCCTTTTTTTCTTCCTGATTTCAGTAATAAATAAAACATGGGTCAGTAGAGATGCTCATGGTGATGATGAGATTGTGAGTTATGGATTAAAATAATAATCACAATGATGCAACCATGTAGTTTATGCAACCATTTTGTCTTAAGATGGAAAAAAAAAGGTTTATTTGCTAAATAATCCCTCCTGAGTGTATTGTTTTGAATTTGAGGACAATCAAATCAGCAGTGCTGGTAGCCAGCTGTAAGCTCTGGAAGGTAGTTTGCCCTACTTGTGCATGGCCACACCCATTTGCACAAAAGAACTCCCTACAAATGACCATATATGGTAAACACCTTCCTTTTAAACAGCCCAGTGTCCTGATAGCACTTCTGCTGGATGATGTCGAGGAAATGGAGAAGGTGCAAGGAGAGGAACCGTCGATCAGGCCGAGATTCTCTTACAGGAAATATTCTGTTCAAGACAAATGTAACTTACTTTTTAAAGTAAAATATTTCCTGAATATGATCCCATTTATTTTATTAGAAAAAGGCTTCAAAACTACAGGATTTTTACACAACAAAATTAAAGTGGTTCCGGAAGTCTCTAGAAACAAATGATCAAAACCGGCGAATAAGGGAGAGAAATGGATACGACCCATTCTCATGCTCCCATTGTGTGTCATATACATCTAGAGCCTATAGGACTCTGGCAACATCGAGGAACATCGAGGAACATCAGGATTACCTGATAAGTGCTCCAGCAGGTGGGTTGTGTACCTCTGCAGCATCAGTGCATAAAACTTTAAGGTATCATTCCATCCCTTGTAATTTGTGACAGAGAAGAGCAGTGATTTATTTAGAATGAATGAGTGAATGAGGACTTTATCATCTCAAAAAATAAAATGATATTGCACATAGAATGAAATTATGTTTCAGTTGACTTGCATTTTTTCATTGTTTTTAATAAAAAAAAATGCTGTTTAATAACATTTACCTTGGAAACTAAATGTGACTTTTTCTGTTGTCTGTTAGAGAGTCATCAGATGTGCCTCCTCCTCCATAGACATCAGATCCGAGATCTTTGGTGTGTGTGTGTGTGTGTGTGTGTGTGTGTGTGGAGTCTTCATTGACGCAGTACTGGAGAACCAGGAGTAAATAGTCAAAAGATACTGCTGACACTCAATTAACAAACAAACTCAATTCCACACTAAAAGTAATTTTTAGGTTTTTTTTTCCCCAAACACCCACGAACTAAGCAAAAAGTCCTAAAAAAAACAATCTCAGCTAAAATGTTGGCTTAGCCCTCAGCAGTGACTTCATTTCCCCTCTCGTCTGTTCCACCCACTCATCATCTGCACATCATCTGCACCTGTTTCTCACTGGTTCAGGCCTTAAGTGAAATGTTTTTTTTTTTATGTTTGAATGATTCAGTGATTGTGTGTGAAAATCTGCCCCTTAACTCTCCTTTCTGTCCTGTTCTGATGCTCGGTTTAAACGCCAGCAGATCATCTGGACCGTGTCTACATGTCTAAATACACCGAGTCAATGCCATGTGCGTTAACAAGCAGTTGAACAGGTGTTCCTAATGAAGTGGCCGGTGTATGTTAAGGCATGTTGTGCAGTGCTGTGCACAAGTCTTGAGCCTCCAGTCTTGAGCCTCTACTCAGTTCTTTCAATTCAATTCTACAGCACTTTATTTATCCCCAGGAGGGGTTTGCACCAGTTGGGAATCGAACCCGCTTCACAAGAATACCACCGCACCACTGGAGCGCTCGGCGTTTGCCTCCAAAGAGACAGACCTTGTTGCAGGAACGTCACAGTAACACAAACAAACAGTCCCGGCATGATGAGCGTCTCAAAGCACACGGAGCATTAAAACCTCAGAATGCTTCACACTGACCGTTTCATCCAGCAGTACAGCCGATACACACCATCCGGACTTCACATAGCTCACAGTTTCATCAGCATGAAGCGAACACGGGAGACATGGCAGGACACCACCCTGGGTAAGACACGCGTCTCACACACGTCTACAGTGTTTAAATGACTCCTGATCTGAGGTCCACTGTTGACCCTGAGCTGAACAGTCTTAAACTGTTTCCTGAGCTGAACAGTGATCTCATCAGCATTAGAGCTAATCTGTACTAATCTGTACTAATCTGTACTAATGCAGAATTGTCCTGTTATGTAACTCACTAACAGGCTCGATGTTTCTCCTTGAACAAATGATCAAACAAATATTAAAGCATCAGAGTTCCCAATGTTACCAAATCGGACAGTTTCACTTTAAATCCGCCCCCAAATAAAAAACAAAGTCTCCCATTTTATCTATTTGCTTGTTTGTTTGTTTTTTTATTTAAGGTTAATTTCTAAAAAAAATAATTTTTTTATAGGTTTATAGATTTTTATAGGCTGTACAAGTCCAAAAGAAACTGATTCTGTCCTTATCTGCTGCTAACATCTTACAGAAGTTTATGATAACAAAGATCTTTTAATAAATATACAGTCCATATTTACACATTAAAAAATGTACAAAATTTGTGCCTTAAGAAAAAGAAATGACTGTAAATCACTGTGCACAGACCCGACTAGTAAGGAATTGTCGTCACAAGAATTACGTATGGTGAAGCACAGTTTTCAGACAAACACCAAAATAAATGTCATTGTTTTCCTCCTATATGAGCATTTAGAAGAATCTGGAACTTTAGCGGTCGAGATCATTTCTGAACGTCACCTCGCCTTCGTTTTTCAGCTCCAGGAAAATCTCAGTGAAGAACTGTGGGTCCGTGTTGATCCTCAGCATTTCAGAGCTGCGTTTATTGATGACCCCCAGAGCCTGCTGCCAGAACACATCCTTACTGGCCTCGGTAATGAAGGGCTGGAGCGGGTACGAGATCTCCGCGCCCAGGTAGGCGTAGGTCAGGTACAGGCAGGTGAGAAAGATGCCTTGGAGTTCACCTGAACTTGTAAGGTCCTCGCTCACGGTGTCCCTGCACAGCAGGTAGACGAAGACAAGGATGGGTGACGTTATAAAGTTTTCCTCCTGCCAGCCCTGCATCAGGAGAGTCCTGTCTACATTCCTGACCCAGCCGATGACCTGGTTGGACGTGAGATCAGAAATTTTAGAGCAGCGACGGCGCAGGAATCGACCCAGACACAGCAGCAGCTCGCCTGTAGAGGTTTGGACGATAATGCAGACTGGAGATGTGAAGAACTGGTGGCTTGGTTGGTTCTTCTGCACGTCGCTCTGCTGTCTGGCCTGTTCCAGTTTTTGGGATGGTGTCCTGATTTCTCCAGACTGTGCCGGACAGTTTTGGGTGGATTCTTTTAAATCTTCTTTGACATTGTTGCTCTGAAATTGTTGAAGATGTGGATCGACTTTCTTGCGACTTTTCTGCTTATCTAGTTTGAAACCGAAGGCTGAAACGATCAACCTGGGTTTGATCAGGGTTTTCCTCTTGCGTTCATTCTCTTCATCCCGCATCATCGGGGAGACAGAAAGGGCCGTGCCCATTATTCCTTCAGCATATGTTAATTCTATGAAAAGGAAGAAGTCAGGAACTTCAGAAAATTAACGCACAGCGCAGAACCACACGGTCCTCACAGAAACACCTCCCCGTCCACACCACAGAATAATCCCATCAGGTCTGAGGAAGATTGGAGGACACTGGCAGGCTGATGGGCCAATCGTAATCTGGCTTTTAGTGCTAAATTTAGTGTGTTTGTGTGCGTGTGTCTCATTGACGTCGTGTCTTGATCCCCCAGACTATCCACAGTCTACATGTTGTGTCTGTCTTTCTGGAAGTTCCAGCTCCATCAGAAGTAAGGTTTACTAAGTTCTTAAGTAAGGTTAAAAAAACAGCTAGCATTTATACTGATCTTGTGCAAAAGGACACACTGACACACTGCACACCCAAGGCCAAGAGAAGAGAAGAGAAGAGGAATGTTTGTTTGAAAATAAAACCACAAGCACATGACTAAATGATCTAATCAAGATAGTTAAATTACATGCTGGAATGGTAGGGCAAAAAAACTATCTAAAAGAAAGTAATATAATGTAAAAATAAATAAATTAATGAATAAATTAACAATTACTATACAGTGTTCATGTAACATTACACAAAAAGGAGTCTTTTGAAGAGTGCCAATACTTTTGCCATAAAACAAAATTTTACAAAATACTTATACTTCACCTAAAGAAATTAAATGTGATGTCATTAAGAAATAAATAAATAACAGTTTGAAATGAAATTCAGAATTTTCATACACAGATCTAGGCAACGTTACTGCTTTTACGGGACGAGACCCAATCACCTACTGGGCAGGAAAATGAAATCTGGGAGAATGGAGGATGGTACGGTACAACCATGGAGTTTGGAAGATGTCCAGCTCTGATAAACAGTGCCGATTACACTTTGGCTTCATAGTCTTAAATGTTTTTCGGCAGTGTTGGTGGATGTTACTTTTTAAAGTAACTAAATTACATTACAAAATGACTGTCTTCAAAAAGTAATCTGTTACATTACAGCGTTACTTTCTGATAAAGTAACTAGTTCGAGTACTTTTCCATTGCAGAATTTGTCCTTCCTCGTGCATGATGTTTTAGTCAAGACCTTTATAATTATTCTACCATCATCACTCAGTGAAGTTTGGTCCATAATCTGTTAAGTACTAACACCCCGATCTCAGCTACGCGGTTTCACGCGGTGGCCGTAAGTACGGTTCATCATGATTCACCCAACACTGTTATTCGGACACGGCGTTTAGTTGAATCAGAATGCAAGATATCTTGTAAATATCACACTTTCCCCTTAATTCATTGATTAGAGGCGGGCCTATACCCCTCTGTTTTGGCATTATAGTGAGATCAGTTTCTTAAAATACATTTTCAATTTTACGCTCTTTTCAAGATCTTAGCAACTCACTCAACCTGCCAGATTCATCCTTTTTAACGCACAGATTAGATCAGCCCTCATGCAGACGGTCTTCCTTGTGTCACAGAGTGTAAAAAGGTTAAATTAATGCATAAATGGGTACAGCGCCACCTGTTGGGCTGTGATGGTATTTGATCTATGGAATAAGGACCGCCCACAGCAGAGCTGATGAGACACGCCGTGGGTGAGGTGCACGTTTAAAACTGCCAGAGAAATATCAGTTAAAAAGTTATTAAAACACATAAATAACCATTTTATTGTGAACTTGTTGGGTAACTGTTATTGTCCATATCGAATGTGTCATTTCGTATTGAGTTATTTTGACGAAAATGTGTGTGTGTGAAAATTTCTCAAAATCTTTATTTCCACATTATATCCTCATTGTGCAGTAAAGAGTCCACCCAGGCAGGACCGGCACACCCCTTTATAAATTGATGACAAAAGACAAGACAAGACTTTTGGTATCCACACTGTACTGTATGTGTATCCTACAGTCTTCTTATCCTGACTTACCTGATGACAGAAGGTGGAGGCAAAATTATCTGGATCTGGCTTTTGACCGGAAGACTGTTTGGGTTCGCATAAAGCCGACTTCTCACAACCCTGACCATGAGCTACTTGTAAGAAAAGAAAAAAAAAAAGAGGACGTTGAATTTTCCTGATAGAAAAGAATATCATGAAGCATAGGGAAGTCATAAGAAATATTTCCCAATATCTGGAGTAAAGCATATTGGGAAATACTGTTTCTAAAACAAAACCCTCGCACTCATGTAAACAGGGTTCGTTTTAAACACAATATACTGAAACCAATTGTGATGAAAATCTTTTGATCAGCTGCATTTGATGGTTTTTGTTGACTAACTTCCATTCTCGTGCCGTAGGTGATATCGCTCCATCGATGATGATCTGATTAGCCACCACTGAGACCATGTGGCTAATCAGATCATCCTTTAAACATTGGGTGATGGTTCCCAATGGTCCGCTGTGTTACCCAGCTGTAGACGATAGACTGTCACTCTACTAGTGAGATTCACATCGTTACTACATTCTGAATGGATTATCTCTGAGGATTGAGCCATTTGGGGGAAGTGTTCCTGAAACGTTCCTGCATGTGATGTGTGAATGGCCACCGCTTGCACAGTTCTGGGCCCATGTTGCATTCATGCTATCAGATCTGGTTTCAGCGTCAGTCCCAGTAACTGTTCTAGTCATGACATTTAATTAACTAAATAGTCAGATGCTAAAAAAGATCATAATGATATGATGGAAATCCTCCCAAGCACTGAATAATGTATGTTACACAATGGATTCTCACCTTCTGAGATGTGGTGTACATGCAGGGAATCAATGGTTCAGGTTCACGTGGCCTTGGAGCTGCTTAATCTCCCACTCTAGTTCAGTGACCTCGTATTCTCAATCGTCATCACCCGCTGTGAAATTCTTTATTATTATTATTATTATTATTATTATTATTTTTATATAATTCTCTCTCTCTCTCTCTCTCTCTCTCTCTCTCTCTATATATATATATATATATATATATATATATATATATATTGATTGTCTCTGTGTTTGTGTGTCTGCATCCCCTTGCATTTGGGCGAGCATGCTTGGGCCAATTTTAACCCCTCCCCCCACCTTCATGTGTCTGTTCTTGGGTGAGAGGGTTACACATCAACTGGGTGGCTGGCGTCTTTTTTTGCAAGTTGGCCAGAAAATTACAGTGGAACCTTGAATTACGAGCATAATTTGTTCCGGAAACGGGCTTGCATTCCAAAACACTCGTAAACCAAATCAAACCTTCCCATAAGAAATAATGAAAACTAAAATAATTCGTTCCACAGCCCAAAAAAATAAATTCAGAAAAATAATTAATACAATATATAAAGTAAAAAAAAAAAAACCCTGCACTTTACCTTTAAAAAAAAGTTCAAAAAAGTTTCCATTTGTGCGTGCAGGCGCTGTGTATTTGTGTGTGTGTGTGTGTGTGTGTGTGGAATTAGCCCCTTCCCTTGCCTCATCTTACACAGTAAAACTCATCCTCCCGCCCCCCACCTTGCTTTTTAAGTTTCACAACAAACACACACACAACGGAAACACTGTTTTAACAGGGAAAAAAGAAATCTCTCCAATGACACTCGCGTGAGTGCAGACTCACACGAGTGTCACTGCTGTAAAGTAAAAAACCAAATGAACCAGCACCTTACCTTTGAAAAGAATCGCGACAGAGCAGAGTTTCTGTGTAGAGCAGAGTGTGTGTGTCTGTGTGAAGCCGGGGAGGGGGGGTGTAAAGGCGAGAGAGTGTTTGTGTGTGTCGTTGTGTGTGTGTCGGTGTCAAAAAACTCGGCACTCGTAAACCAAGACATGCTCGTTTTTCAAGTAAAAATGTATTAAAAATTTTTGCTCATCTTGCGGAACACTCGTAAACCGAGTTACTCGAGTTCCACTGTATAATGAGGTGTCAGGTCATGTGGTCTCACTGCCATAGAAGGGAGGTTGGGCCTAATTAGCATACTAAAAGTACTGGCTACACAAAACAATTAAAAATATATATTTTTTATAGATAGAACTCCAAGGCCAAGACAATAATGGTATCACTGATATTTTTTAATGAATCTTCTTCTTTTTTATTGCGTAAAGTTGTTTAGTCTGAATCAATCTTTAAGTTTAAATAAACTGTGCGATAGATATGTAATCTTATGTAGCTGCAAATTGCAAAAGATTTTGTGGACAACAGGACACCATGCACAAATAGCACTTTTCTGTTTATTACTAAAAAAAAAAAACCTTAGCTCTTTTAATTTTTTGCAAGACTCCGTGGAGCTTTAGACACAAATCCTTGAGATGACGGATATAAAAAGTCAAACAATGTGTTGGTAAAATGTTAAGAAACAATACGGAGCTTCTCCTACAGATGTACATACACGGTGAGCAAAGTACAACGGCTCTGACCTAATCATCTTCAAATTAACTTCAGTAACTGCAATCATTCATTAAATTAATAATAATAATAATAATAATAATAATACATTTTATTTATAAGCGCCTTTCATAATACTCAAGGACACTGTACAAGAAACAATACGTACAGGCAACCAAACAACACAAAAAGCAAGCATGTACAAAAGAAAACAGTGAATTTAAGGAGAGTAAGCTTTAGTAAACAGATGGGTTTTGAGTCTGGTTTTAAAGAGAGAGAGAGAGAGAATCTAAATTACGGATGTCGGGTGGAAGGGAGTTCCACAGAGTGGCCGCCGAGTGACTGAATGCTCTACTCCCCATAGTACTGAGACGGGCAGGGGGTACAGCCAAGCGAATGGAAGCAGATGATCTAAGAGAACGAGAAGAAGTGGCAATTTGAAGTAGATCGAGTAGATAAGGAGGGGCAAGATTATGGATTACCTTAAAAGAGAGCAAAATTATTTTAAATTGAATTCGGTATTTTATGGGGAGCCAGTGGAGTTGCTGCAGAACAGGGGTGAAAGTAAGTAATGCACATTTGCACGCAACCTGGACATTTCTATTTACATTTTATTTAAATTTTCACAACCAAAGTTTTCAAAATTTTCTATATTTGTTGAGTAAGTTTATATATATATATAGTTCTTATCCTCGATTCTGTAGCTATATTTTCCATAGCTAAAGTTTTTCTATATTTTATTTCTCATTTTATTCCATGTTCATTTCTTATTGATAATCTTTCTTTAAGGTCACAGACGGTCATATAATCATTTCACTGCATATTGCACTGTGTATGACTGTGTATGTGACAAATAAAGTTTAATTTAAAGTATTAAAAGTACAGTACTTGTTAGCTCACAGTAACCCTGTTCATAGTAAAAACTCTCTCTAGTGCTCCAGTTGCCAGTTAACACCTGTAACTTGAATAGAATACAATATACATGTTGTAAACTTTAAAACAACAGAAAAACTATAGTGTACAAGTATTGTAAAAGTTATCTTGTAATATACACAATTCTACAGCAAGCTAAAGATCGTCCACATCACACACGGGGTTGGACGAGCTCGTTACTGAACACTCATGATGGTGAGGACAGAAGTGTCCCAAAGTCCCTGTTGAAATTTCACTCTGCGCAATTTAAATACTCAATACGTATTGAAACAAAAACTGACACCAATACAAAATTAATACTACTGAAATGTCTATAACTTGTGATTCATTTACAAGAGTCAGAAATTTTGTGAAGCAGCCGGAGACAAGAGAAATGTTAAGTTTAAAGCTTTTATGCCCTCTGGTGGTGAGCTTTATTTTATTCCTTGATTGTATTATTTTATATACATTTTGCTTGCAATCAAGTCCAATGACTGCTACTGAGTGCAGAAACAACAAGCGTAACTGGATAGTAGCCTATTATAGAGTAGACATGGTAGTGAGTGTATTTAATAAATGGACATTTTGCTTAGATTTAAAGAGCTCGGTGTGTAAGACACTGAAGTAACAAAGGGTATGAACATCCTCGGTTTAAGACCAAAGGACGCGTTCCAACCTATTTCTCCGATAGCTCATTAACCCAGTCACTTCTGCTCTTGCTCCTCGTTCACTGTTTGCATCTCAGCCAGCGAGCCACACTGCTGTAAGCACACGTTCTCCACCTTTATGATGGACATTAAAGCAGAAGGACTTGGCTACTGCTGTTCCTGCAGGTATACTGGGTGGACTCATGTGGTTTAAAGCTGAAGAAGATCTTTCGTGGTGTAATGAAGGTGAAGGTGAGGAACATGTTTAGCACTTTAGTAATCAGTTCCTTTGTGTTCCAGGAATAAAATGAGAAAGGAGCTTTTCTTCTTCAGCAAGCCAAGGTGCACCTCAGAGATACCGCACATAGACAGCCCAAAGATCTCCATGAGAATACATTGGCTGGTTCCTCACAGACAACATGAAGATATCTGTGGATGTTCTTAGATAAAGACTGAACACACAAAACTCTAATGCTGCTCACACTCAGGTCACTGTTACACAATGAGCATTGTTTATAGAGATTCAGTGGAAACCCAGGTGTCTCCCAGGCGAGCATGGTTCTCTTAATGAGTCTGTTTAATCTCGTGGTTTCTTCCTCGTGTTGTTTCAACGATCATCACCTCTAGAAAATGGTGGTAAAGTGGTGTTTATGGAACGGACTCTTTGCAGTTACACGAGCTCTCACCAGTTGGGAGAATGTTCTGATCTGAAGGAGTCACTGTGGTGATGCAGCTAAAATCTTTCCCATGTCAGAGGCAAAACCTCCATTAGAGATGAGCTGTGTGCTTAAAACAAATCATGAAGAAGGAAACCGGTGCTCAAACCACAAGCAAATCTGAATCAAAGGCAAATAAAGTTCTTTGTCGGTCATCTTTTCACTGAATAACTCAAGGTATCAGGTGTACCAGGGGTCTGACTGAAGGTTTGGGAGATTTAAGCCTGAGTGAACAGTGTTTAAGTGTGTGTACCAAGGCCTACCTGGGTAATGAGTCTCAGAGACAAAAAAACCCATCAACCCCTCACTAGGGCAGAAGAATGAGAATGATGGCCCACCAGGCTTGTTCAGCTTTCCTCAAAATTGATTGTTCTGTTCCAAAGTCTGATGCTTGTGATAGTTGAGAATGTTACCGTTAGCACTAAACCTGGTGGTTCTGCTCTCCATGGTTCTGGAGACGGGACTTAAACTGGGCTGAGGTGCGGAAAATCTGCTTAAAGTTTGTTTTACAAGCAGTACCTGAAAGACAAAAACCAGCACAACCAGTCGACTGCCCCATAATCAGACCAGAGATACCGCAGAGTTCTGTTAATACACCTGACGCGGAGATAACGGAATTAGATAGCACAGTTTTTAATATGAGCACGAGTGGTCTTACCAATACAAGATTTATTTACAATCACACACACACGAAACATACTTAAAAATAATTAAACTAAAAGATAGAATTTGCAGATGAAATATACAAGTCACATTGGCTTTTGTTGTCATTTCAACCATGTACAGTTCAGGACACAGTGACACGAAACCATGTTCCTCCAGCACAGAGGATACAAACAAATGAACAAAACCCAGTGAGAACGGTACAAAAAAAAACAAAGACAACAAATGCAAACACAATGACAATGTAGCACCGACCAGTACAGCGAGCTGAATTGAGGGCCGAGCTATTATTTAATTCTGTTTTATTCACTCACTCATCATCTATACCGCTTTATCCTGTATTCAGGGTCACGGGGGGCGGAGCCTATAACAGTAGACTTAGGGCACAAGGCGGGACACCCTGGTCAGGGTGCCCCACACACACACACACACACACACACACACACTATGGGCAATTTGGGAACACCAATTAGCCTAACCTACATGTCTTTGGACTGTGGGAGGAAACCGGAGAACCCGGAGGAAACCCACCAAGCACGAGGAGAACATGCAAACTCCATGCACACAGAGACGGGAATCGAGCCTGGCCGGGGATCGAACCCGGACCCTGGAGGTGCAAGGTGACAGCGCTAACCACTACACCACCGCGCCGTCCTGTTTTATTTAATTATTATAAAATAAAATGAAAGTAGAAACTTAAACTACCAAGTAAGAATAGAATGATTTACAAAATAAAAGTATAAACTCTGAAAAGTATGAAGATGATATAAAATAAAAAAGTGATATTTAAAAAAAAATGGTAATTTCGGATTTAAATTCATAATTTCAAAATTTAAAACCTTTAGTGATGAATGTTTTTGATGTATTCAATTAAATAAAAGGAAAACTACCCCAGGTGACTGAGATTAATTTTTATCTTATTGAAGATTGAACTGAAATGGATTTTTAGTATTAAATGTTCGTGTAAAGCGTTAGAGCTACACAGTGTTAAATAAGTCCTCAGGTCTATTTCAGCTGTTCACTTACAGACCAGCAGGGGGCAGAACATCTCTGGTTTATGACTCACCCTTGTGACTTAAGATAAAAACTGTTTATTCACTGTATATATAAACTTTTTCACTTTCAGATGTTCATTCATTTTGAAATAATCCATCACAGGAACTGATTTTAATTTTTATTTTAATGGTGAGAGATTGTAAAGCTGAAACTCGTAGAACTGAAATGTACAGATTCATTTAAAGTGAAACAAATCAAACCAATGTGATTCTACCAAGATGATTTTTTCTTTCAAAGCCCCAAAGTTATGGAATAGTCTTCCTATTAATGTTCGGGACTCAGACACAGTCTCAGTGTTTAAGTCTAGGCTAAAAACCTATTTATTTAGCCAAGCATTTTTGTAAATAGATGAACCTTAGGTAAAGGAGCAGATCTGGGGGACTCATGGACGTAGAGTATTCTGGTGAACTGGTATGTTTAGATGCTGTCCTCCCCACTCTCATTGATCACTCAGGTTTGTTGACGGTGAGGTGATTGGTTGCTTTACATCTCAGTTCCCCCTCATGTCTGTGTTTCCTTCTGGCTCCTCTCTTTAGTTATGCTGTCATAGTTAACATAGTGTGTGTTGTGTTGTGTGTTGTGTTGTGTGTTGTGTTGTGTGTTGTGTTGTGTGTGTTTGTGTGTGGTGGAAGGTTTCCATCAGCAACAGCTTTCATCACTCCAGCACCATCTTTAATAACCTGAAATCACACACTCCATCAGTGCAATATAACTCAGCATGACAGAGTTCTGCTTTCAGCTGGGGAAAAGTACTGCCAACACACACACACACACACACACACACACACACACACACACACACACACACACACACGTGCCTGGCGGTTAATAGATCTGATGTATTACTGTACAATAAACTGAACAGTAGTGCTTTATGGTTTTAATAGTAAATAAAAGAAGTGAACGTAGCGACTCTGTCCTGTTTTCACTCTCGCGTCTGTCATGATGTCATAAATCACCTCAGCTGATAACGGTTGTAGGGTTTACCCCTGTTCCCTGTTCCTAAAAGCCACTGTTTTATGGCAGAAGTCAGGAATCGTTTATACTGTAACATGACTGCTTTTCCAATTTTTTTTTTTTTTTAGGATTTTTCCCCGATTTTCTCCCTAATTTAGTCGTGTCCAATTCCTCCCCGTCACTAGGGGGCTCCCACATTAAGGCTACTACTACCACTCAGCCGGGAGGGCCGAAGACTATCACGTGTTTCCTCCAGCCGACCGCATCTTTTTCGAACTGCTCGCTCGCGCACCGTTGGGGGCGGAGTCACACACTCGGAGGACGGCGCTATCCGCTCCCTCCGTTGCGCGAGCTCACAGACGCCCCTGATTGGCTGTAGAGCCGTGAATAACGTGGGAGCACTAAGTACCTCTCATCCCTCCCCTCTGAGAGAGCTCGGCCAATCAGCTCTCTCTAGACCTCCGGCTGCGAGAGGTTACAGCACCACCCGGGATTCGAACTAGCGATCTCCGGATGATAGGGCGAGCGCTTTAACCACTGCGCCACTCTGAGGCCCCAACTGCTTTTCCTATTTGTCGTTTTTATGCACTGTAACCTTTGAAGACCACAAGGACGTTCCTCCTCCACCGCACCGACGGAGCGTCTTCATACACACTGAAACTACAAACCAGCTACTGTAGGGTCTGACCAGAGACTGAGAGGTTCAACCTGTCTGTGTTTACTCTCATCACAAGTGCTGTTTACGCCTGGAGACGGTGCTCATGTGGTAAATCTACATCATCATCATCATCCTCAATAAACAGAGTTATCACATAGTACACTGAGGAATTGTTGAGCTCGAGTGCGCAGTTCACCATCACTCGCATACAGAAACTCTTCAGTGCTTTATTAAAAAAAATCTCTGCAGACTACAACGCAAAGACGTAAAACTGTAACAACGTCATCGCGCTTCAAGCTGATATCTTCAGAAAAAGGAAAAGTAAGGAATTTGGCCTCGCCTTAACACAATGTGTAAGAGGTCAATGTTTAACATCCCCACTCGCTCTCAGCTCAGTGTATTGTCAGAAAAACAATAAGAACAAATAGGACTTTTCTTTTACATTAATAATGTAAACATCAATTTTCACACTCTTAAATGCCAAACTTGTCTCAAAAACCTCTTTCCTTCCTGCTTAGTAGCCGGCTTTGTCATGACGTCTGCAAGCATTTTCTCAGTGGGACAATACTCCAAGATTACCTTGCCATCATTTACACTTCCTCTTATAACATGGTACTTGATGTCAGTGTGTTTGCACCTTTGCCTACAGATTGGGTTTCTGGCTAGGGCTCTGGTACCTTGCTTGTCCTCATGCACCCGTGGTTGTGCGTATTGGTATGTGCCCATGACCTTGAGTAGCTGCTATAAGTACAGTAGATACATTCCTGTAGAGGTAATGCTAAGGACATGTATTCTGGTTCACAAGCAGACAATGCCACTGTTGGTTGTTTCTTGGTTTTCCATGAGATCAAAGAACTTCCTTCACTTAGACTGACACCATATCCTGAGGTACGTCTGTCTTCTGCATCTGAAGCCCAATCAGCATCACTATACACTCTTAGACCTAGTTTCCCTGTATCATTTCTTCTGAAGAACAATTCCTGTTCTGCTGTACCTTTAAGGTACCTGAAC
Source organism: Clarias fuscus (assembly GCA_030347435.1). NCBI lineage: Eukaryota > Metazoa > Chordata > Actinopteri > Siluriformes > Clariidae > Clarias > Clarias fuscus. Next base: position 39,406,933 of record CM059209.1, on the reverse strand, counting down.
ACATGTTTTACTGTGATGATCCAGTGTTGAATTGGCGGTTCAGCAAAATGCTGAGATAGTCTACTGCCGACAAAACTCAAATCTGGTCGCGTGCAAGTGGCCAAGTAGATTAAAGTTCCCACTGCCTGTCCGAATTTCCTCGGCTCTTTCATTTTTTCAGCATCTTTTGAATATTCTAACTTGGAGTTTGTCATGGAGTTTGTCTAGGTTTTCAGTTCTGCATATCAAATCGATCTAGAATGTTCCTCACATATTTCTCCTGTGACATTTTAACTAGACCTTCTGTTTGTTAAAAATTCTATACCCAGGAAATATTTCAACCAGGGGCGGATCTAGAAAATTATTCATAGGGTGGCAAAGGGGTGGCATTAAAATTATGAGGGGTGCATCCTGAAGCAAGCATCCTTGCATGGTTTTTGTGGATTCAAGGAAGGCTATTCTTATTCGGTGTATACACTATAGGGTGCACATGTTTACATTGTCCTATAAAAATGAAATAAAGGCTGATGTGTGATTGACTTGAACCTGATATCTGGATTGGAACGTCAGATGAATTAAAAAAACTCTTTTATTTTTAGAACACTAGGACACTAGTGCTGGGGTGGCAAATGGGGTGGCAATTGCCACTCCATGCCACCCCGGTAGATCCGCCCCTGATTTCAACCTTCCCAAGTCTTTCATTTTGAACCTTTCAGTAAGCATTCCCTGAACACTTTCCAGAATACTTTTGTTGTTAGTTGCTATGATTAGATCATCTGCCCGTACTATCAGGATTACTTTCTCATTATGCAACACGCACAGGTATCTGCTGGGTTTTGCGTAAAACCATCCTCAGTCAAGCATCCAGTACATGTACAGTAACATGGCATTCCAGTTTCTGCCCGATTGTTTAAGACCATAAAGATATTTCTCAAGCTTGTATACAGGTTTTCACCTGGCTCAGTCTCGTGTTCATAGCCTTCTGTCTGTTCCATATAAATTTCGTGATCAATTGGTGCATGCAAATAAGCTGTCTCAACGTCCATCTGATGCGAGATTACATTTTCTCGTGCTGCCTTTTGCGTAACCACTCTCACACTAGTCATGCCAGCCGTGGGTCAGAATGTTTCATCACAATCCTTGTTTTTCACTGTAACCTTTTGCAACGAATCTTGCTTTGTATTTCTCAGATCCATCAATGTCTCTTTTCAGTGTGTAAACCCATCTGCTTCCAACTGGTTGTTTTCCTGGTGGCAAAAGAATAAGTGTGACGGTCTTGTGTTCCTCCAGTGAGCGCATTTCTTTATCCATGGCATTTTTCCATTGTTTGGATTTGGTTGATGTTATGACATCCTGGTAGGTTTGCGGTATGTCGCATACTTCTCTATAACAAAAGTCTCTGCATGTTTGCAGTTTGTCCTCCATATTCTCGGTCTCAAAATCCTGTGAATAAGTTGTCCTCCTTCTGATTACAGTCTCAGTAACTTCCCCAGGCTGTTTGAGTTCAGCTTGTTCAGGCAGAGTCACAGAAACATCACTTGGAATGCCTTGGCCTGGTACATTTTCCACATTTTCATCAACATTTTTCTCACCGCTAATGACTTTAGGATTTATATTCCCCCATTCTGTGTATGTATCAGATGTTTGCAGCTCACTTTGTCTAGTTGTCTTAAACTTTACCAGCCTATGCTTTAATAAAATCTAGCTTTGCATTTGTTTTTAATAAAAGTGGGGCATGAGGCGGGGTACACCCTGGGAAGGATAACAATCCATCGCAGGGCGCACACACACACACACACACACACACACACACACACACACACACACACACACACACACACACACACACACACACACACAGTACAGACCAGGCATCACCAATTAGTCTAATCTGCATGTTTTTGGCCTGTAAAATGAAACCCACCAGGAATGGGGAGAACATGAAAACCACACACATGGACCCAGAGGTGGGAATCGAACCCTGGATCCTGCACGTGCGAGGCAACAGTGTTAACCACTAAGCAGCCCATGTTCAGTATGCCATTGTTTAACTTCTGGTGTCGAGTTCATGTGTGTAAATGATTCCTCGTGCTCCCAGAGCCGCTGTCTCACACTCTGAGTCCTGGAATATGTCCCGTACCATCAGGGAAGAAGAAGAAACCCTCCATAGATGTGATGTGCTGGTGATTCAGTACATTCAGGTTGTCAGCTGACTTCATTTTATCTCCACATAACGTTGCTGAGTCTCGACCTGAGCGACTGAAGCGACCGCAGATCATCACACTGTCTCCAGAGGCTTGTACAGTGGACGCTACGAGTTCTAGAACCTTCTGGAACTTACTTAAATAATGGTTTGCTGCAAAGTCAGGTCCTGTATGCTCTTATGCCTTGACAGATTTTGACCTTGACAGCGAGTCATTACAGCTCCACTTTGTGTGTTATTTAGAAAATGGTGGGGCTCCAGAAAACAGACCACCTACATGGATCAAACGGTGGTGAATAGAAGAACAGTTTGGGGCCAATAAAGCAAATAAAAACCAAACTGGAGATGATCTCCATGCAAGTACAAACAGGAAAACATTATATATAAAATGATATAAAGCCAAACTAAAGTCCAGCAGCTTTTGCTTGTAAAGCCGGACAGGACAGTGGGGAAGAGCACGGGTCTGCTGAGAAGCGGCCAAAATACCTTTCACTCAGCTACAAAGTAAAACAGGAGATAAGCTGATAAAAGGATTATCCATTACAACGTTTTATTTAGAAAGATATTTGGGGAGTGATATGCTGCGGGTTCCTTTGACCATCTTTATTTTAACTCTGCTCTCAGGAGAAGGTGGAGCAGAAGGAGCACCGACAGCCCAGCATTCCTTCTCCAGACCAGTGCATTTCTGTTCCACACCAGTTTGATCTCTCAGCTTTGTACTCGTTCTGAAGTTTGGCCAACACGCATGCATGAAGAAAGCCTGATTAGTTCAGAATCAGATTACGAAATCTGATATGTAGCAAATGAAATTTCCTCTTCAAGTCTAATCCTAACTCAGTTTAATCGCTCGCTCCTTTATTACTCATAACCTCACCTTTGTAGCATCTGCTTATATATCTAAAACACTGAATAAACAGATTGATTCTATATTTATCATCTTTAAAACAACCATCATTGGGGGAACAGCCTTTCACAAAACACACCAAGACACACAGTGGTGCAAACAATCTAGCTGAACCCGTGACTGTAAATAGACTGGTGTGAACAAGACACAGGTGCAATTAATACAGTCACGGGAAGTTATGACCAAATAAGGAAAGTGGGGTGCCAAAAGGATAGTGAACCTAAATCTGAGGAGCCACAGGGGTCAGAAAAAGAGTAAACAGTATCACTGACTCATCATCTATACCAATTTGTCCTGTATTTAGGGTCGCATGGGCCTGGAGCCTATCCCAGGAGACTTAGGGCACGAGGCGGGGTGGAAGGGGGTGCCAATCCATCGCAGGGCACACACATACACTCACTCATTATGGATAATTTGGGAACACCAATTAGCCTAATCTTTAGGTCTTTGAACTGTGGGAGGAAACCAGAGTACCGGAGGAAACCCACCAAGCACGAGGAGAACATGCAAAACCAAGACGGGAATCGAACCTGGACCCTGGAGGTGCAATGCGACAGTGCTAACCACTACACCACAGGGGTCCATTACTTTCAAACAGCAGGTACGGCTGATAGCTGATTGCTGATTCCCTGTGCTTGGTGGGTTTCCTCCAGGTTCTCTGGTTTCCTCCCACAGTCCAAAGACATGCAGATTGAAATAATTGTGTGTGAGTAAACATGGAAATAAATACAATGGTCACACTGGCCTCCATGGTCCCTAGTTGGACTACAGAGGTTTCTCAATGGATGCACAGAGATCATAAGCAGAAGAGGGTGCTGTCTGTCTGTCCGTCTGTCTGTCTGTCTGTCTGTCTGTCCGTCTGTCTGTCTGTCCGTCTGTCTGTCCATCTGTCTGTCTGTCCGTCTGTCTGTCCATCTGTCTGTCCGTCTGTCTATCTGTGCATCTGTCTGTCCGTCTGTCTGTCTGTCTGGAATAAAAAAGATTTACATTTAGGTATTCGTCAGACACCCTTATCCAGAGTGACTTACATTTTTATGTCATTATACATCTGAGCAGTTGAGGAGGAACCAGTTGAGGGCCTCACTCAAGGAACCTTGAACGTGGGACTTTCCGAAGCGTGGTCCAATGCCACGGCCACTGAGTTACCCCTGACCCCAGGATCTTTACCTCGATGTTGTTCAGAAGAATAGATGTAAATTTAATGTAGACTAAGACTGAAATTCCTTTTTATTTAGGTCACACTTTTTTGCTTCACTTTGTGTAGCAGATAAAAAAACACATGCCAGAGGTGAGGTGAAGGTCATGCTTTGGCATGTATCACACTCGAACAGACCACACTCAGGGCTGTGTCTTTTTTTAAGCAAAAGAGATGAGGGGAAGATTAATTGGGGAATTTTAACATAAATATTGCTGTAAAATCTGAAGAGAAGTCACAGGAACTACAGGAGGGATGAAGCCTCGCTAGTGCCAGAATCAGCAAACGACAGGCTGACCCCTGTGGACAAAACTCATTACCCACAATTCCTGCTGATAAAGTCACTTCCTCCCAAAATAAACCCCCGAACCTCCAGATCAAGCCGGAGCATCATTGCTTTATTTGAGAGGAACCTTGTGTAAGCTCCTTCAGCTGGTCATCACTGTCGTCCTGCTGTCTTTCACAACACAGGTGAAGGCCAGAGTGGTGAAGGACACAGTGAGAAGATGTGAGATCCTGACATGCTATGAGATTGGCATGAGAATCTGAAGGATTGCTGAGGGATGCCGTGAGACACCATGAGATGCCACAATGCACTGTACGATAGTGAGAGACATTGGGAGGTGGCATGAGACACTGTGAGTGTAAGATGAGTGTAAGACCCTGAGTTAAGTAAGTAAGATGCTTGAGAAAAGTCTAGAACATTGTGAGAATGATATGAGAACAGTGTGAGACATTGCGAGAGTGTCATGAGATGCCAAGAAAATGTTATGAGATGTGGTGAGGATGCCAAAGGACTTCCTGAGAATAGTGTGAGACGCTGTGAGAATGATGCGAAGATGTTACGAGACGCTGTGGGAATGATGTGAGACACTGTGAGAGTGATGTAAGAATGTTGTGAGACACCATTAGATTGGTGCAAAATGCTGCGGGAATGATGTGAGAATGGTTTGCGACACCTTGAGATTGGTGTGAGATTGGTGTGAGATTGGTGTGAGATTGGTGTGAGATTGGTGTAAGATTGGTGTGAGATTGGTGTGAGATTGGTGTGAGATTGGTGTAAGATTGGTGTGAGATTGGTGTGAGATTGGTGTGAGATTGGTGTGAGATTGGTGTGAGATTGGTGTGAGATTGGTGTAAGATTGGTGTGAGATTGGTGTGAGATTGGTGTGAGATTGGTGTGAGATTGGTGTGAGATTGGTGTAAGATTGGTGTGAGATTGGTGTGAGATTGGTGTAAGATTGGTGTGAGATTGGTGTGAGATTGGTGTAAGATTGGTGTGAGATTGGTGTGAGATTGGTGTAAGATTGGTGTGAGATTGGTGTGAGATTGGTGTAAGATTGGTGTGAGATTGGTGTGAGATTGGTGTGAGATTGGTGTGAGATTGGTGTAAGATTGGTGTGAGATTGGTGTGAGATTGGTGTGAGATTGGTGTGAGATTGGTGTGAGATTGGTGTGAGATGCTGTAAAAACGGTAAAAGTTATTGTGAGAATTGTGTGAGATTTCATGAAAGTTGTAAGTTGCTGCAAGAATCTGCAAAACTTTTAATCTTTCTCTCTCTTTGTTTGTCTTCGTCTGTGCCTCTAGTTGAATGTCTCTCTTCGTCCCTCCCTGTCTGTAAGTCATTTGGAGAAATATGAAAACACCATGTTCGAGTGGACGATGAATAATGCCATTCTGTTCGGTTCTGTTTGTAAAGGAGAACAGACGTGTTGATAGATTTTTGGGCTACAGATATAGAGTGCAAATGTTCATTTTGGAAAGTTAGCAAAGCGGCTCTGCTAACCGGTAAAGACTTCACGGGCAGGGTGAGGTTTTATGTGCTGTTGAAAATGAAGAATTAATTTTAATAATAATAAAAAACAAAACAAGACATTCATTTATTCACGCACCAATAAAGTCAGGTTTCTGTCCACACGTCCCTCAGGCTGCAGTGTGCGGCCGTGACCAGCAGAGGGAGACTCTGCTCTCAGTATGATCCGGGTTAAAGCTCAAGTCATTCCTGCAGTTTCCGCTCTAACTCCTGGTGGTCGATGTGGAACCCCAGCCGTGTCTGTTTCACCCAGCAGCAGGCAGCAATTTCAGCCTGTCTAAAAAGATTTCACTCCAGACCCTGACGGCCGTGAAGATCTGAACCATCTCCTGAATAATGTGACCTCACCACCGTGTCAGGGGTCGTGGAGTGATGATGTCATACCGCACAGACAGTGGAGGAGCTCACCCTGTCCTGATTAACATCAACGCGCATCTCAAAGGCCTTATTTCTGGACGTTACACAGATTTCCTCGACATGAGAACAAAAGAGAGGATCGGGTTCTGATCGACATGGCTCCGCGGCTCGGGTCACTCGTGAGGCGATGAGGTTATCGTCACATGGTGCGTCTTTATCCTGATGGAAAATAAAACCCCTTTCAGATGTGTTTTCTCTGAAGAAAAAAAAAGATTTTATTAATTTGGAACCAGATGTTTAAAACCACAGTACAGACACGAGATTAAAGGTTTAAAGAACAACAGCCTTTTATTTACTCCATAAACAACAACAGAGAATTGCTGAAAATACCAGTCTGAGGTTAGAGCTCCTCCAAAAACATCTCAACTTACATGATGTATTCCTACAGAGCTTCGTTTCCTCTAATGCTCGTATCCTTTTTCTTTTTCTGTTTACTTTCAACACCATAATTAATGAGGAATAATTAATGATCAGACTGATTGACACTCAGCCACACCCACAGACAAAGAGAGCTGAAGAGGACGACATGGCGTCTGAACGGTGAAGCAGTAGCTCCTAACCCCAGCACCTGAAGATGGGACTCGAACCTTCAACCCTGGAAGTGCAGAGCCTCAGTGCAGAGCACCATGTCAGATCATCTTACCTTCATTTATGTGATCTTGTCACAATTTCTCATCACAATTTCTCTCTTCTCCTCTCATATCAGGATCTGTTTCACACACACACACACACACACACACACACATCTGCATAAATAAAGGCAAGGTTTTGTCTGTATGTTGGTCAGAACTTGATCTTTCAGTGACATCTTTATGTTTCATACATTGGAGGACCAGAAACCAGTCTCAGACAGACAGACAGACAGACAGACAGACAGACATGTTCAACCTGAAATCATAATAATAATAATTCGTACTAATGGGTAATATACAGTATATATATATATATATATATATATAATCTTCTTATATATATATATCTTCTTAACCCATCCCCATAAGCACACACACACACACACACACACACACTCACACACACACTCACACACACACACTCACACACACTCTGTTCTTGAGCAGCGATTTCAGTCATTCCGCTCCACATCAAAGTCCTCGAGCCATTAGCCACAACTGACCTCCCACATTTCACCCCTCCTTCTCCTCCTCCCCTAGTTACCCTCCATTAGACCCCCCCCCCCCCCTGGGCCTCCCGTCCACCCTGCCCTGTCTCACACCGAACCCCCATACACACTCAGACTGCTAAATTGAAGGTCTCGGGGACTCGGCCTGTCATTTCAGAGTGCAGATTTTAGGGGACGTGCTGAAGGATGGAGAGAAATTAGACTGCAGCCTGAAGCAGATTGGACAAATTGTTTGGTCTGATCGTCTGATTGGCCCACGCACGACACAACACAGAATTTTCCCACAATCCCGTATGTCCCCTTGATGTGTTAACCACCGAGCAGTGTGAAGCCTTGCAATGAAATCAGAGCCATTATCTCTATCTAGATAAACGCGATAAACACTGATATCAGTGCGCTAAAGATGGCAGGACGGTTGCCATGGTTACACTCACAGGGGGTTCTCTCGCTCTTGATAACGTTGCCCAAACAATGCCTTTCTGAGTAATTAAGATAATCAGTTTAAGTGTAAATACTGGTCTAGACCAAATCTAGACTTGTTTCTGCTTGTTGTCATGGTTACAGGGTTTCAGGATCAATGTTCGATGTCACAAACACCCACACACACATGCGTGCACACACCCACACACACCTGCCAGCCAATCAGAGACCAGTATCTAATAATAATAATAATAATATAGTTAATAATGATGTTGGAGACTTGCTGCTGTTCCAGATGTTTATAAATACGTCCAGTGTTAGTGAGTACCGTATAATCGTGTGTGTGTGTGTGTGTGTGTGTGTGTGTGTGTGTGTATACACGTGGGTGATCTCACTAAGAAAATAACCCCTAACTAAAAGAAAATTACAAACCACCATTTCGCCGATTTCTTTCAAACTTTTGGTCGTGTTTCTTTCTTCTTCTTCCTCACTCGACCTTCGAGCACTGAGTCGGCTTTCAGAAACCGTTTCCCATCGCCGAGTCCAAATTCACTTTGACCAGCAGATGAAAGGACGTGAAGCGCTTTAGTTAAAACATCTTCAGAGGTCTTCAGAGATGTTGAGGACGGGAGAATAAAGAGACTCACCTCCAGCACAGATCACACACACACACACACACACACACACACACACACACACACACACACACACACACACACACACACACACACACACACACACACACACACAGTGAAAGAAGGAAAAAGGTTCTCTCAGGGTTCTTATTGAATAAAGAAACCTTCTTAAGTAGACATTAATGACTTTATTTTATTTATTATTTCTATTTTTTTTTATTATACTATTTTATTTATTTTTAAGTTTCTTTCTTCTGCATCATTCCATCAGTTCATTTTTTCATATGTATCACTGTAATTTTGTACACTATTTCTCCGCCCACACGATGTATTTTTCCACAAATAATTGATTTATTTGACTTTTCCTGGAATATTGTTTTATTTTTAATATAGACAATGGATTTATTTTCATTAAAAAGGAATGTGAATTTATTTATATTATTATCTTAATTTGTTCTTTACGTTATTCATTTATTTTCATGTCACTATTTACTAATGTATGGCTCGTTATTTATTATTGATTATTTAGACTTTTCAGATGTTCCTAATATATAGTTTTATGCAGACACATAGTTTTAAACATGATGTGTTTATTTTTTTTTGTTAACTTTATAAATAATTATATTTATTTACATTTATATCATATGCATATTTTTAATATTAACATTATGCAATTTAATATGTACTTTTACATATGAAATCAATCTTTTTTTAACATTCATCTTTTAATAATAATTAATTACAAATAATGACACTTTAATTTCTAAGATTTTTTTATTTGCATGTTAATCTCAACATATAAAAGGATCATTTGTCTTTTTCTTCTATCTTGTCGCTTAATTGAGACTGAAGTGATTAATTAAGGTTTGATTTGCAGACCGAGTGAAACGAGTTTATTCGAGTGATCAGGAAACTTAAAGAAAAGCACCGGACTGTGGTGTTTTGTATCTCACCTTGTTTATAAAACTCAAAAAAGAAATGAGTAATCTCAGTGTGAGACGGAGCGAGACATGCGGAGTGGAGCAGTGTGTGTGTGTGTGTGTGTGTAACCGGTGTACTGCTGGAGTTATATTTGTTATGAATCTCTCGGTCAACATGTGATAAACATTAGCGTGTGTGTAGCGTGGTCCAAAGGCCCGGTCCAGACCGCAGATCCCTCGCTGATCCGCTGGAGGACTCGGTGAGATCAGGGACATCTGTGCCTGCGGTGGAGACGCTGCAGAGGAAATCTGGACTCTGTTGGCTTTATTTAGACCTGCGTGAAGCTGGAAACCTCAGCAGCCCTTAAAGTCCCCTCCGATGACTGGGTTTCCTCCATCACTTATCAAACTGCGAGTCGGGGACCAGCGCAGGAGGCCGAGAGCTGAAAACACTCAGGTGTTAGTCATTAAACTCAATAACGGCTCAAACTAAACAGGTTTCGTCCTCAGAGACTGAGGCTGCTACACCACGCGTTCATTCTGAATGAATAGTGTTTAGTCTCAGAGGCTCCGCCCACTCTCGGTATGAAGCAGCAGATATCGTTTGCACACTTTTCTGGCCACATGCGTCAGGATCCAGCAGGTAACAGCCAGTTTGATTTGCTTTCCATAGCAAGATTTTCCCAGGAAAAGTCTTCACATGACTGATTTCCCTGCACATACCGTAGCCGCGCGTTTGCCACGTTCATTCAAAAAATCATATATTTTGAAAGATTTTGATCATCCTTTAAATGTTTCTGTAAACCTGAATACATTTAGTGCTTGTTGTTTTGCAATACAACATAATAGTGTAACAAGTCGGTCAGTTAGTGTTTTTGGTACGGCTCGTAGAGAAGATCCTCCGAGCCTGGGTTCCACAAAGTGTCCTAATGAAAGCAGGGCTCATTTATAATAATCTTGCTATTGATTTAGTGTAAGATGTCAACCCAGGCCCAGTGAGCAACGTTCAGACGTGATTTATTTTCACTGTTGCACATCGGGATCAGCCAATCGAGGTAAAATTCATAGTGATGGAGATCGAGTGAGAGAAGAGTGAAAGAAAGAAGCTTCACTCAAGCTGCATAAAGGACTTCACTGCAAATAAAAACAAGACTTTGAGAATGATCAAGGCTTGAGAGAACAGACAACAGAATAAATGTGTAAGCACATACGATCAAAACAGACAGCTACGTACAATAAAACTGGTTTTTACGGTCAGAATGAACATGCTTCATATAAATAATGGATTATTACGAGTGTTTGGACACATTCTCTATAATCCTGTGTATCCTGTGCCGGGTCGCGGGAGGCCTGGAGGGTATCCCAGGGGACTCGAGTCATGAGGCGGGGTACACCACTCCGGTGCAGGGCAGGCGAGCAGACACACACTCACGCATTACGAGCAATCTGGGAAACGCCGATTAGCTTCATCTTGCATGTCTTCAGACTGTAGGAGGAAACTGGAGGAAACGGAGGAAACACATGCTCATGGACCCAAGGCAAGAATCGAACCCTCTACACTGGAGATGCGAGATCATGGGGTTTACCACTATGCCAAGATTAGACATCCACTTGAATTAAATGTAAGTGAAATGATGTTGATGAGTAACTAAATATTTGATATGAATATTAGCCTCCATTTAGTGGCTCAGTGCTTTAGGGATTCGTGCTGTCTCCTCACACCTCCAGGGTTGTGCATTCAAAACTCTCTTCCACTGTCTTGAAGATATCAAAAAACCTCTAGTTCAAGCTTTACCTCGGACCGTTACGAAGCGCCGACACTGGAGACTCCTTCCACTGATGTCACACAAAACAACTGCACACGTTTCAGCTTTTTAAAATCTGTTCATGCAGCGTGTCAGCTGTGCACATCCATGCTATAGCGTATTAGAAAAAGTGCATCAATATAAACACATTCTAACCAATCAGAATCCAGAGCTCGTAGTATAACTATGTGGTCATGCGCTTTAAAGCCTTCTCTGGACTCAGTATGTCAATATGATGAAAGCTGGTGTTTGCCAGTGAAGGTGTTCCGCAGTAGCACATGCCTATCATACGTTTCTTTCACTCGTAGTTTTTAGAGAGATCTTATACATCAACAAACATTCTATAAAGTCAAGTGTGATGTGATATTCATTATCTAATATTCACCTGGTCCTGCTGATGAGCAGGTGGACGCGTGGAGCTGAGTGAGATGTTCTGCTGCCTCTTAGTGATGAAGGAAGTTTGGGGTTGGAGCTCTGTCATCAAGGCCAGGTGACTAAAGAACACGCGGCAAATCGCCACGAGCGTTTCAGCATGTTCAAATAAATCCTTCAACTGATAACAATTACACAAACCACCCAGTGCAACATTCTCCAAACACCGCCAGAATATTAACCTGTTCAACAAGATCACAAATGTCAGAGCATTTAACCACTTCTGTCCTGAAGCAGTACTGCAGTATGAGTGGAACTCTAACAACTAAACCACTGCCTGCGTGGTGCTGTTATTGGAAAATAATCAACATCTGGCTGGTGTGATGAGGGTCTCATGCATTCTCTCATGATCTTTCAGAAACGTGCGGCAATTTTCATCCTTTGATGAGTTTCTCAAAGCGTTTGACTTAAAAGATCAGGGCCACTCAGTGGTAGTGTCGCAAATCAGCTGAAGTGGATAACATAGGCACTATAACACATAACACATAACATAACACATTCCAAATATCTTCTTGCCCTTATTGTTGCCAACACAACCGGAAATGTTCTGCAAAAGGGAAATAGATCAAAAAGTGGAAAGTTTTTTTATTTTATTTTTTTTAATGTAGAACTTTCTAAACATCCTTGATCTAGAATGTGGCCCCATGTTTCCTTAACTGTGCTTAAAGGGCTTCTTCATTCTGGACCGATCACATTACTTATCGCCAAGATTCCTTATAATCCCATTGTGCTTGGTATTTCTTGATCAGATACCCATATGCCCTTTATTTCTTGGAGAAATGCTGAATTGGTGACCACACTGGTACGATTTGTCTCATGACCCAGACTGAAGTTCCAGAAGTGAAAAAAGAAAGCTGAACTTCCTGTCTCATATGTAGACAGAGAAGAGGTTGTTAATAAGGTCAAATCCTGTGAAATACCCCCTACCAGGGCAGTGGTGGCCCAGCAGGTAAAGATACTGGTCAGAAGGTCAGAGTTCAAGCTTCAGCACCACTAACCTGCCCCTGTTGGGCCCTTCAAGAAAGCTCTTCACCTTCTCTGACCCTGAACTCTGACCCCAACTTCCTAACAAGCTGGGATATGTGGAGTCATATCAAGATAAAAACGATGCTTCTTCACCTGAACCTTGTTCCATTGACATCTTTCCTGAGATCGCTCTGTGCCATGGTAGAACCCTCTCACATTCAGTAACCAAACCACAGGAAAGTGTATGTGAGTGTTTGTTAGTCTTAACAATATTTTGCCATGCCCCATGGGTTGGTGAACACACCATTGGTATTTTAAGCCTTCATAAATTGGCTGCTTGTACGAAGTTAAACCGGTTTGTTATTGTTTATGTAGATGCCAGGGTTATTTACGCCTCATCAGATCATGGCAAGCATTCACCTACAGGAGGCTCTTCAGATGTGCATTCTTAACAAGGATGACATGCTGCAATCGCCAGAGACTGTGTGCAGGGTTAGGCTTAGTCAACAATTATCCACACTCCGGTTATTAAAACTTCTGTTGGTCACACTGTATAATCAGAACTTTCTGTTCAAGGCTCCTATCTCCCTAGTCACTGCTGAGCAGAAGTGAATGTGTTACATTAGTTCATTTGTAACTGCAGATTGAGCAAAAATGGACGGCCCACTTGTGATTTACATGAAAAAAGAGCAACGTGCAGTTATTATTATTATTATTTTATTATTATTATTATTATTATTATTATTATTATTGTAATTTGAGAGTTTACTTGGTTTCTGGAAGACTTTGTGGAGAAAGTGTTTTGATGCAAAGGAGTGTGTATGAATGGATAGAGAACTTCAAGGAAGGTCACACAAGTGTTAACCATCAAGAAGGAGCAAGACCCTTGTCCACGTAGACGGTTGATGACAACATTGCACCTATTCCTATAGTCCTGATCTCGCTCCCTCAGACTTGACCTGTTTGGTCCCCTGAAAGCAGTCCTACAAGGATAAAGATTCACTTCTGATGAAGAAGTGAAGACACCGGTGCATTCATAGCTCGCAGCTTTGCCTAAAACATTTTTTAAAGCGAGAATATGAATGTTTGTTCATAGATGGAGAAAGTGTATTGAAAGATTAGGTCAAAAATGATGTATTCATCTTTTCTACAAGATGGTGATGTTCTTTTTGAAATGGTGGCGTAGAAGGAACTTTGGATGGCCGAGGTGATGCTGAACTTGCTCAGCTGCTGTAGATCCTAGAGACACTGTCTAGTGTCCGGAGTCTATGACAGGTTGTCTCTGGCATTTACACAGAGGTTTTTGAAGCTGCTCAATCTCTACACTGGTTTTTACGAGCTGTGTATGTCCTTTATTCCTCTGGTCTGTAATCAACAAGTAGTTACTTAGTTTTGGTGATGTTGAAGAGCAGGTTGTGGGACCATGGGGGAAGGCATTCCAATTCATTCATATAGACCTTCTCATATCATGTCATCTGCAAACTTAGATATGTTGTTGATTTTGTTTGTGTTTACATGGCAGAGCTTACTCATCAGCCTGAGAAGGATAATGGTGATGAAGGCTGAACAGCGGTCTCGCATTCTGTAGTTCCTCCTTCCCATGTGTAGATGAGATAGGATGGTGTTGTAAGACATGGGAGATGAGATCACCTGTGGTTCTGCTAGATCAGTAAGAAAACTGGAACTTGCTGGCTGGAGATGATCAGATGAAGCCTTTGATGAGTTTCTCAAAGCGTTTGAAAAGATCAGGGCCTTTCAGTGGTGGTGTTGCAAAGTGGCTGAAGTGGATAACTTCCTTCAGGCACAGGAAAGACAATGAGTCTTTTGAAGCATTGACGGACAATGGATTGTGTCAAGCAGAGATTAAAAATAGTAGTGAGCACCAGGGGTGGGTGTTCAGCAATGGTTTTTTAGCAGCCTAACAGAGTTTCCTTTTAGCCCCGCCCCCTTGCTTCCAGTCACCCACTTTAGAGTTCCCTTCATATCATGACTGAGACAGTAAGTGCTCGAGACTCTCAGTTTGTTGTATTAGCAGGATGGCTAGGACTAGCCACAATGCTAATATTAGCAGTGCTAGCATTGAAACCAGGAAGAGGGTGGCACTAACCGTGGTGTGCGATCTGTCTCTATAGTTTGCGAGTGTCTGTAGCAGTATAGTTTTCCATGCATTCAGAACATCACAGATAGCTTTATCAAAGCATGGATCCTGGCTGGAAAAGATCTTTACCATTCTCCTGCCGAAGATCTTATCTGTCAGAGTAGCAATAAAACACAACACCACTTCTGTAACTTGTTGATGTTTCTGCCGATTGCTTAGCTCTCCTGAGTGTTGATAGCACTTCCCTGATGGCTGCAAATCATGCACGATATCTATATTTAGGACCTGTTTTTTCCTGGAATTCTATATTTTTAGACAGAGCGAGTGAGTTAGAGAGCACACGTGCATGCTGATTCATCTTGTGCTAAGTGAACATGTCACCATTCTTAGTGGACGGGTGGAATATTGTATATGATTTGTGGGATTTCGGGAGGCACCATCAATACACAGGAGAGATGAGATGTCTGTTTATGAAACTAGGCTAAAACATATTCCAGCTGGTTCATCCTGCAGTGTGGCTTCTGATAGGCTTGTGAAGTCCAGCATTTGACCCTTCAATACCAACTTACTTTCTTTATCTGCTAGCATGTGAAAAAATCAAGTTGGACTTAGCGAACAAAGGCACAGAGCAGCACTGACCTAACCAGCACAGACCGCAGTAGTGGAGAGCAGTGCTTCTGCTGGAGCATGTCTTATGATAAAGTCTCGAGGGCAGCGTCTAGCTATTTGTCCTGAACGTATTATGGAGTGCAGATAAGGCAGCTTCTCAGTCTGCTTGATATGTGGGAAGTGGAATATAAACAGTCATTATCATGACCGAGGTGAATCTTAAGGTCAATAGGAGGGATAGTATCTGATCATCTGATCTTCCAAGTTAGGAGAGCAACAATGGAAGAAAATTGAAGTCGCAATGGTACTATAAGTGTCCAATTTAAGCGAAACAAAGTGTACTTCAGTCCCTTGCATCTCTCACCCTGATGCCATCCAGCCTGTTTTCAATGGACTGTACATTCACAAGCAGTGTGCTGAGCAGAGGTGGTCTGTGTTTCTGCCTTACACACCTGAGCATTTTCCTCGTCTTGATGTGGTGCACTCTCTTTATTAGGGTCAGGTGCGAGAGATTATATCCTGTATTCTAAAAATAAAAGGTGTTCTCTGGTTGTGAAGGATGATTGCCTAAAATAGAAAGACAAAAACTGAGCAACCACATTGTCTGACATCTTCAGTGCTGTCTTGAACTATGGCCAGTGGTTCTCAAGCCTGGTCCTGGAGAAGGACGATCACCTGCTGTGTACATTTTAGCGTTTTCTCTGCTCCCGCACACCCGGATGAACAAATCGGCCAAATAACAACAACTTCACAAGGCTCTTCACACTTGTGATACTAAACAAACAAACATGTAAAAATGTAAAAAGTGAACGTGAAGAGGTGACCAGAGACCACGGCGCAGCTACTAAACGAGGTTGAAAGCGAAATGTCAGTTTAAGAAGAGACACCAGTCAGACGCCTGCATTCCTGAACAAGGTGGAAGATCTTGGCCCGAGGCGAGAAGCGTGTGCATGCTCCGTCCGCTGCACTGTTACACGATACACTCCATCATGCATTGACTCAACACTAAACACCAAACACTGCGCGCACACACACGCACACACACACACACACGCAGGGTGGTGATGGCTGCTGTGCTGCCTCTGTAACTGTGAATTGGTTTGAGTATATGATGTAATAGAGTATCGTGAAGCTGAAATGGCTGAGCGTTCGCAGGTCGTGATGGAGGGTGTATCTCTGGCGCGGATGGAAAGTCCCCTGCGTGCTGTAGGGGTCGAGATGCTCCACTAGCAGCTGTGTGCCCACATCAGAGATGAGTGTGTGCAGATAATGAGAGCCTCGCCGGAGTCCAATTACAGACCTTCACTGCATTTACTCCACATGTACTGTACACTGCACACAGCCTCTTTTAAACACACACACACACACACACACACACACACACTGGCATGTGCACATAATCATTTATATACACTCAATCATTCATTTATTTGAATCTTGTAGCGGTAAGCTTCAGTTTCGTGTCCTGTCTGTAGATAGATTTAGTTTTTTTGAGAGAATAATACTTAGCGGTGTTTATTTAATCTAAAACCTTAATTCTGTATAGATTGACAGATTGGAAAAAGTGCCAGGGTGCATCTCTTTATCTTCTCCATCCAAAAAATCCATCGCTCAAAGGATACACACTCTCTGTTGTGGTTGACACCTGTGCAAAAACATACTTTCAACTGTGTGTGTGTGTGTGTGTGTGTGTGCGCGCATTGCGTGTGTGTATAAGACAACACAGTGATGTCATAACCTCCCCACAAAAAAGCACCATGTGCTCCAGATGTCCTCATTTCATTGTCTCATCTCTCTGGCAGCCATTACAGCATTACGAGTGGAACACACATCTAAGGGAAGTTCACAGCGTCTGAATTAACACCACATCACCTCTGCTACTGTACGCTAGCAAGCTAAATATTACTGTTTATGTTTATAGTGATGAAGTGAGACCATGAAGTGAGGACATCTGGAGCTCATGGTGCTTTACTGTGATGTGGTAATGACACCAAATCTGATTCACCAGCTGAAAAACAGGAGACAAGTAACAGCTTATACAGTACGAGTGTGAGAAGAGGTCTGAGTGTTAATATGTACTGTATATATGAACAACAGAGAAAATGTAGGGAATTAAGCAAGTTAATCAGAAGAACGGGAGGTTTTTTATCCAGGTTCCTGCATGAAAACTTTAGATGTTTGCAGAAGCAATAGAGACATAAGGCTGCTCAAAACCGAGGAACCAGGATGTTCCAGGGCATAATCTACGGTGATGGATGCAGTTTTAAGTGTTTTGAATTCAATTCTTGCTGCAACAGTAAGCTTGTGCTGTTCCTTAGTCGTAGAGACAGAAGGGAGAACTTTGTCAGGTCATACCATGTCCCAAAGGAGCAGCGTCCTGGAAAGATCTCCTCTAGCGGACCACCAAGATGACAGTAACAGTAGCTGAAGGCAAGAGATAATCATTGCTTGTGGAGAAGTTTGTGTGGTCAGAAATGGCCGTATTCATCTGATGATTTGGAGAAATAACCTGGAGGGTGGGGTGAGATGAGCAGAGAGGTGCCATGCCAAGATTGGTCTGAGTGGGGTGTAAGAGGGGAAAGACAAATGCAGCTGTATAGCATCGATGAGGAAAGCCAGGACAGCTGATTACTGATTTCTAACGAGAACACGTAGTGAGAGTGGAGTGAGTACTGAGCCCTGAGGCACTCCAGTAGGACGTCTGTGTATCACCAGTGCAGAACTGATTGAGGCCTGAGGTTTGGGATGAATTGAGAACAAGTGTGGACCTGAGAACTGATGCCAGAGAGACGCCACTGTGGTGTGTTGAGGTGCGGTGCTGATGATATGAGTCTTCATACATGTAGAGAACTGGCCCCTGAGGCTTTCTGATGTGATGAACCTAACCCACTACATACTGAATGAAAATGAATAATTCTTTACTAGAAATAATTACTGTCAGATGAAGGCTAAAACCTGGCAGACTACCGGAGCTGTCATGTTTAACGGTTTGTTGAGGCAGGGAGGGATAAGCCTACTGTATGTGAGAAGATGTGATGGTGATTGTGAGGAAGACTCTGTATGATTACTGCGTTGATGTTGTTAGTGAAGGAGCTCAGGTCACGGTGCAGACGGTGGTGCCGCGTCGATCGAGCCTGTCCTCAGCAGACCTGCGGTGGCGCGAGAGGCTGAAGATGAACGAGACGAGGAATGAGAGGAATGATTGTGGAGCTCTAAATGGCAGGTCTGTGCAAAGAACGGGCCCGAGGCTCTTCTACTCGCTAACCTTTACGCCAAATGTTATTAATATCTGACTCACGGCAGCTAACGCTGGGTTTAGGAGTGGAGATCACAGAGATGTGGAATGTTGGGAAACTCTCACTTATGTATACACTTGCACCACTTCAATAGTTCAAACGCAATCCGTTTCCACAAACTAACGTGCGCGCGGTAATGCTGAAGCACAAGAAGAGAAGAAATGTTCAAACCAGGCAGTTTTGCGTCATGCAGGTTTTCCTGTAAAGTGCTACAGAAATGAGATAACATTTCAGCTAAATCTCTTAGCTCTGACGCATGCCTCCTATTACACATCCAGACAGTGCGAATTTTATTTCAAGGTGTGTAAAAAGGGATTTGAAGGGGACAATGCTGCTTCCTGAGTCAGGGTTGATAAGCTCTAATAAACTGATGAGTGAGTGATGTGTGTTTGTTCAAGATACACACGCTAACACACACGCTAACAATATCCCAATCCAGACTGAGAACCCTGTATATACACACTTAGTCATTTGTTTAGAAAGCCATGATTCTTCAGCTTTTATTACAGCAGGAAACACACACACACACACACACACACACACACACACACACACACACACACACACACACACACACACACACACACACAGAGAGACTTCAAATATCCTATAATGATTGGGTAACACTCTTTTGATACCTGGTTGAGCTCTTGCACTCTGCGTTCTCCTGAAATAACGAGTGGCAACGAGTTCATGAGTCGGATGTTAGAATTTTTTAGAATGAATGTATGCAGAAT
The DNA here is from genome assembly GCA_030347435.1 of Clarias fuscus. Lineage (NCBI taxonomy): Eukaryota > Metazoa > Chordata > Actinopteri > Siluriformes > Clariidae > Clarias > Clarias fuscus. Next base: position 39,387,362 of record CM059209.1, on the reverse strand, counting down.
TAGTTAAGTAGATTGTTTGCATGCATTTAGTTAGTTTAGTCCTGGTCCCATCACTATAGTCATATCTGCAACTCATTTATTATTGCTTAAATGGGAACGGGGTGTGCCAATTCAAACTCGTTAAAAAGCCAAATGACCTTTAAATACAATTATGTATTTAGTAATAATACGTATTTCGGTAGAGATTTCCGCATTAGTGACATGCCATTCTCTGAAAAAATCTAGAGAAATCTGAATTATAATAATGATTGAGGCCGGTGACACTTTCTTATACTTTCTGTATCAGTTTTGATATCGATTAATTATGTAGCAGAGGCTATTAACAGCGTAATCACAGCGACAGTGACTGACGTAAAGCCAGCATAACTACTTATTTTCATACCACAGCTACAGATAATTGTTAGGTAACACACTGTCTGACCAAAGAAGGAAAAGTCAATGTTTCAGGAAGGTCTGTGTCAAATAAAAGCAAAGACAACAACCAGGGAGAGTGCTGAACTGACTTGGGTTAAGAGTCGTCCAAGACCTTATTATTTCCCTCTGGGATTAATACAATTCTTTGAATTTTTGTTCATTTTTGAACTCTGACCTGTGCAGAAGAAATGTGGTAAGAAAAACATCCTGGAAGATCATTTAAACGCTGGTGAAGTCACATGGTTCTGTAAAAAACCTCCGAGCGAGGTTTAATAGTGAAAGTATTCTGACATTACATGAGGCATTCTGATGTACACATGTTTTCAAAGGAATGTGAAAGAGGGGAGTTCTGGGAGTATATCTATGTATTTATGGCTTCTGAATAGACATCATGCTCTAGGATTAAATTACAAACATTATTACATTCACTGTAAAAACTGAGACTGGGGTGAAGTAAGATTTAATAGAAAATGTGGTTAACATTGGCACAATTAAATAGAGTGCAACTAGTTTTAGAAAACATTAAGCTTAATTCAGCAAATTTGAATAAACATTGAATTTATATTCCTCCATTTTTGTTGAAAAAACTTGGACTTAAACTGAGTTTAATCAACTTCCACTTCAGCCAGAATCGCGTCACATGGACATCGACCAAGCAGGAGCATGCCGGTTTGCTTGGCTACATTTCAAATAAAGACCTCAAGGTTAGATGTTTGTCTCATTCTGAATGAATACATTTCTAGTAGCAATGTTGGTGTTAATGAAATTACAGACTAACATTAGTTACATTTTTTTGTACAAGTGCTTCCAAGGTTAAAACCTAATATAGTTAACAAGTGATTAAAGTAACTGAAGTCACGTTAGCGCTAATGTTATGTTAACTTACTGGTGCTGAATTTGCGATAAACAAAGTAATTGCATTCGGTTTGTGTGTAACAGAGGAGTGTGACGGACATCTTGATTTGATTCAGGTTATGGTTGGGACTGAGGAAGGCCGTCTAACTATGTAAAACTGTTAATATCTTGTAGAAGAGGGCATTAGTGTCATGTTTTATCATTTTAAATTAGAAGGGTACATTTGACCCATTTTGTAGTGGCAGCGCTGCATCTCTTTTCTCTACCGCTCGTCCACATATTATTAGCTAAATTGCCACATGAGAGACGACAAAATGCACAACACAGGACAAATAAACCTGAGTAAGTGTGAATCAGTGTTCATTTTTGATGATAAGTATTCGTTGACTAATTTGTTTTATGGCTAAAATTTTAACAACGTTAATTAAAAGGAATAAAAATAAACTCTAATATTCCCATCTCAACGCGCTGAAGTTTTTCTTCTTCAACCAATCAGTTGCATGTGTCTGTCTGAACGTGCAAATCCTCTACCTCACTGGACGGGAAATTAAAGTCAGGTCTGGTAAAGCCGGGCACCTGTTAGCGTGCTAACAAAGTTCAAGGTGCTGTTAGCTTAAAGTCCGACAAAATGACAAGTGACATGGCAGCCTCAACTTCACCGGCGGCCTGTCAGGTGGGAAGAAAGAGTAGAGATGATCAGGGGGGAAAAAAACACAGCCAAGTCGCAAGACACGTGAAGGCACGCCACCCTACAGTGTATGCCAAGGTAGATCAAATATACGTTAATGTTGTCCATATAAGGTTAGGGTAAATGTTGTCATGTGTTAGTCACTGCTTCACCTTTGAAACCAGTGATAATCACCCCAGAGCGGCTCTATCACTCTGTGTATCCGGGCGTCGTGAGTTAACGTTAGTTACAGGTGATATTATCCACTGCAGCCCTCTCGGTGGTACTCTGCACAGGTGCTATTCCTGCGTCGTGAGTGTTTATCTGACTGACATTTGCCAACATGACAAGCTTTCTAAAATATCTACATGACATACAGTAACAGTCAAATATTTGGACACATGTGAATGTGAAAGTGTGTCCTAACTTCCTGGTACTGTATCTGAATCTAACATGTTTTAAATATCTTTTGTCATAAAGTCTTTAACATTTGACTGAGTTAAATCTGATAAGTTCCCTGTTACGTGTTTTATACTGCCAGTGACTGTAATTTGAATGTGTGAACAAAAATGCATATTTATTTCTTTTCCAGGTGCATGCAGTCTCTGACTGACTGAGTGAAATTTACCAGCGGGTGTTTATATACACCATACATACGATGTGATAAAGACAGACATTCTGCGGCTTTTCATAAAAAGGTCTAACCATGTAATACAGGAAAAAGGTCATGAAGAATGTTGTATAGATTTCAAAGTAAAGCTAGGTGTATCGATGTCAATGATCGCAGCTCGGACGGCAGATTTGCAGTGTCAGGGATTTTTAACAAATAAATGGAAAACGATTGTGTTTTAGCATGTAAACATTCAGTTGTCTCAAAAGCAAAAGGCTGTTTGGCATTTTCATTAAGGGATGTTAAGGACGACTGCAGTAACAAAATGTTTACTCTCTGAAGGTGATATTTCTTGTTTACTCTTTCTCTTCATACATCGTTAAAAACAGCTTTATTTTTATAGACATATTTCATTAGTTTTGTCACCAATTTGACAAATATTTGTAGGTGAGATTTTACATTTCTACCACCGAGCTGAGACCAGATGCATACTTAATTATGATAGAGATCATGTTCCGCGAATAATTTACTCAGGATGTGTATGAGACATAAGTTAAGGTATAGTATAGTAAACTATTCCTCAGTACATGAGGAGTAAAAAGAGAATGTGGGTTATGTCTATATGAATGGATATTTGTTAATAGATTCAGTTTACAGCTCTTTAGAGAGAGGTTACCGATCCCGATACATGTTCATCAGTTTTTCCAGAATGCTGATGGAGACAGTGTGTTGCATGACCTTGCAACACAAACGATGAACCAAGAACATTGTGTCAGAAGAACCAGAGGACACTGGGATCATAACTGAGGAGTAAAAGTTCTGGCTGGTCTGGGTATTGTTTCGAGGGCTTGCTGCATGTTGGTTGGCCTGACATACGCAGGTTCTTGCCTATCCCAAAGAGCTCAAGTACACATTTGAGACTTTTCAGAAACTGTTCATGGAGATGGACTGTGGGAGGATCTCTTCCAAAGGTCTCAGCATTAAAAATAAGCAGCTTCTTGCTTAAGTCAAGGCACCCTTGCCGAATCGGGAATCTTTAGCTCCTCTTTAAGAAATGTTATATTTTTGTAAAAACTCGAGCAAATATTTTTAATAAATTTTGACTTGAAAAACGAGCAAGTCTTGGTTTACGAATATCATACATCACGCTTCTTGTTTTGATGCCGAGTGTCACATGATCACAACTGAGCCAACGTTTTTTCTCTCTCTTGTGCTGTGGAATTGTGGGTAATCGTCTCCCCTGCTGGGTCTTAGTGCTCGTCTCTCACTGGTATAATCAACATCCGTGGATGCGTGTACTGTTTACTATAACACTGTGACGATGTGTGTGTGTGTGTTAAACATCTTTTATTTTGTGTGTGTGTGTACAGTGCGTGTGTACTGTTTATTATAACGTATGTGTGTGCGCGTGTAAAGCGTGTGTGTGTGCGCGTGTAAAGCAAAGTCTCATTAGAGAGGGTAAAGATCCATTTTCTCTCCCTGTATCAGCCTGCACTTTGTGTCCGCGCACATCATTAGACACCACGACTCTTCACACACACACACACACACACACACACACACACACACACACACACACACACACACACACACACACACACACACACACAGCAGTGATGAGTCTGCGCTCAGTCAAGTGACATTACATCAACTCATAATTTACTATATTATTACTAAATGCAACATTATTCAGCTATTGCTTTTATCACAAATCACAATTGACTGAATGTTTTAATTACATTTAAATGATTTATTTAATGCATTTTAATCAAACTTTTGGCACTTTGTTGTTTTTGCCACAATGCAAAAGTGTTATGTATGACACAGATTGTAAATATGGTTATATACATTTTTACAAGGAAGATCCTCATGTTCAGAATTGTGTTATCTGATCTTCTGATCTCAGGTTATTAAGATCACTTATAGGTGCATATGGGATTTCTCAGTAGCAGTTCTACAATCACCTGAAAATTCAGTCTAAATAAACGATAAGCAGTGTCTCTGATTAAGATGCGTCTCCTCTGATGTCCTGCATTGTCTCAGGTGTTGCATTATGTGTTTGGAATGTCTAAAAGTCTAAATGTTATTTGGTAATGTGCACCGGGACCCTGTACTAATCACAGCTGAGGTAATAAAAAATAATAACTACTCTCATCTTCGTGGCTTAATGAATCGAGCAGACACTGAGGACTGATTCCCGACTTGTTTTATGAGGACTGTCATTATCACTGTTTCTCACTCACACAGGTTCATTTCATCTGAACTGTAGGTTCTTTCTCCATTAGAATGAAAACTGAAGCAGGTACTAACATGTTAACCAATCATGCTATCGGACACCACGCCCTAAACACAGATCGCCCTCACACCTGAGTTCATCAGGTTGATGCTAAATCAAATTTCTCTTTTGTCTTTCAGTCATTTTTGAACATTTTCAGATGAATTCTTTAACTACAATTACTAATGGATATATTATACTGACCAGACACAGGAACAGAAATGATCACTGAAACTGATGACTAGCATTTGCTTAGCATTTGCATTAACAAGAAAGCTTTACACACATCAGACAATGAACAAACTGAACCATGGGCCATACGTAAACAAACGAATTTAACATACTGTAAGGTGCGGGGAAGTGACTGTGGTGCATCGTGGCATGTACTGTATATGACATACCTCTATGCACATCTGATGATAATCAAGAAAGAAAAGAACAATCATCATTAAAGAGACAGCATAGGACGTCATTGTTGGAGACAGTATAAGAGGGAAGAGGGTTAGAGGGAAAGCAAAGGACATCAGGCATCATTATTAGAGGAACAGTGTAAAACGTCATTGTTACTGGGACAGTATACAGTAGGTCATCATCATTAAAGCGACAGCATAGAACATCAGACATCATCATTAGAGGGACAGCATAGGACAGCATTGTTAGAGAGACAGCATAGGATGTAGTTGTTGGAGAGACAGCATAGGACATCAGACATCATCATTAGAGGAATGTTGGTGGATCTTATTATTAGAGGGACAGTGCATCACGTTATGGTTAGAGGGACAGCATAGAACATCATCGTTAAAGGAACAGCGTATGACGTTATGGTTAGAGAGACAGCATATATATATAATATATTTTATATTATAAAATATCAAAAGCCATCCTAAATAAGTAGGTCTTAAGTTTTGCTTTAAACAGAGGCAGGTCAGTGACATGACGTAGCTCAGGTGGAATGGTGGAGTTTAGGACCAGCCACCGCAAAGGAGCGATGACCGCACTGTTTGTACACTGACCGAGGGACCACCAGTGGGTTTTGCTCAGCAGAACGTAAAACTCTACTTTGTTGATAAAAGCTCACTGTCTCACACAAGTAAGAAGGTGTCACACCATTAATCGCATTAAAAACAAACATCAAAAGTTTAAACTGAACCGGGAACTGTACCGGAAGCCAGTGCAGGGAATACAGGGTTGGTGTGATGTGGTTATGTTTATGAACATTAGTCAGCGTACGAGCTTACAGCTCACAGTCTGCTTTAGGGCTCGACTTAAGATTTCCTTGGATACAGCCCAGTGCCCTGATCCTCATCCTCAAGCGAACACCCGCCATCTGGGATAAGTATAACTGTACTGCTGAGAGCAACGTAGGTCACGACTCCCGTATTCAGTAGATAAGTCAGGAGTATCCAGACAGGAGGACAGGTAGGCTTTCAGTTTGACGAGGAAGCCTCCTCTCTTTCTGTGACACAACGGATAAACAGGACGCCATAGGCAGGTACAGAGGCTAGAAAAGGCGGCGGTGTCTTTGAATGTTATTGGACATAGGGGTCCTTTTAAAGTAGAAGACAAACTCTTTTAAACTTTAAATAACACTGATATCTTGCTCTCTCTCTTGTGTGTTTGGCATCGGTGTGAGATTTTGAGGTTTGTCGTGCCTCTGTGCGTCTTGTGATAAACATTAAACTGCTGGGAACTCCGTCCTTTTCCCTTCCCTTGTCTCTGAGTGCGAGTCTGGCTGCAGCTCAGATGTTAGCTGTTAGCCGCGCCGTACATCACTGCAGCGCTCTGTGATCTGAGAGCGGCTGCAGCACTGAGCGGCTTGCGGCCTGTCCGGGTCAGCACGGAAGAGAAAACGGTAAAGTAGAGGGAGAAAGAAAAAAACAAGTGCAGAGGGCCGAAGATTAAAGAGCTCAGGCTCCCGAACGCTCGGAGTTATTAATGCTGCAGGGACTAATTACACGTCCACTTCTGAAGAGCAATTTACCGTCAGATAACTCTGATCAAAGCTACAGAGAGAGAGAGCGATGGGGAGAGAGAGACTCCCGCTCGGCTGACAGAACCCTGTGGTGGACTTGTATTTCCCCATCACGATGCAGTAGTGCACGTAACCCTCACAAAACAAGTGCATTTAAAACACTTCATGCTTACCAGTTTATCCCAAACTTGGCATACACACTAAAAACAGAATGGTTCCTCATGGGTTCTATGGAGTGGTAAAGATCATACAGGTCTTCCTTTGACCTTTATTTAAACCGGAGAATCCTGATTCTAAATCTGAACTACTGTCAGAGCTACTGTTAAAGTGAACTAATCAACACTTTCTGGCCAATCAGGATGCAGAACTCAGCAGGTATTTATTGTCCTGGAGTGGAACAGAGGTTGTAAAGGAAGTGGTTTAAGCAACAGTCATGTGGGAGTTCATAGAGTTGACTCATGCCTTTGACGCACTGATAAAAGCTGGAATGAGATCACATGACCTACTGTTGTATTATAAAAAATTATATATATATATATATATATATATATATATATATATATATTTTTTTTTTTTTAACTGAGTTTGCATTTTGTGTTTAATGATAAATATAAATTATTGTAAAAATTTCCTGTCACGTCCAGTTTGAGAATACTTTTATAAATAATAATCAATATGTAATAATAATAATAATAATAATAATAATAATAATAATAATAATAATAATGGCTCAGGCAGTTGAGCTTCTGGGTTCCTGATTGGGTCAGCATCGGCATAAAACCGGATAACACCGACTACAACCGCTAGTCACAGAGTGTGTGACCAAAGGTGCTCTTTACACCGGGGCTCATTTACACGCACAGTCAAGTGACTCACGCACCACAGTGAAAGATGGGATTTGTAGTTTGTTGTCATTGGTTACCGAATAAATGCAAAAGAAAACAAAGACAAATCTGTACAATTTACTTGCATGTAACAAACAAATATGATAAAATAAAAAACACTTGAATGTATTTATTTGTGTTGTTTGTTTGTTTATTCTTTTTTCATTCTACAGCCATATTTCCATCAGTAATATCACTTTTAACTAAAAAAAAAAATCTTTTTTACACTGATGATTGATCTTAAACTAATTTTTATGTTATGATTAATTTGAATGTTTTTGTTTATTATTATTATTATTATTTTAGCACTTTGTAGTCATCATTGAACCGCTCTTACCATTCAGCTACGAAATAAAGCAAATAAATGAGAGCTAGGAGAAGCTGCTATTTTAAAATAAAGACATTGTATCTGGAAGAAAAACAAAAGTCAGTTCTGGTCAGGTAACACTCCATTTGTATGGAATGACAAAAACAAACATTCCCAGCCGTTATATTTCCCTTTTAAATATTTAATGTATCTCTGATTCTTTAACCACTAATATCACCAATGTGACACTTTCAGTTCATCATTTAAGAGTGCTAAACTCTGCCTGCTTGGGGCGACCTGCGTTCTGGATTAGATTACAAGGTTCCACTCAGGAGTGTCAGATGATGTGATGTGATGTGATGTGACATGCGGCGTGAAAGTGTAACTCTCATCATTCTGCCTCTCAGATCTCCGTCTCATGGCTTTTCATGAGGAAACAGTCTATTTTTGGAAAACTGTGCAATTAAAGTGCACTCAAGTGAATCCAGAAGGAGGAGTGGAACATTCCAGCACTCTTTGTGGGCCGTGTACACACACATGCTGCTGCTCGTACATCACGTAACAAATTCAACTTAAAATGGCATAAAATGTTTGTCCTGAAACAACTTTATAGAACAAATCACCCCAAATATAGATAAATGTATATGCTTAGATATAATACCGCTAATAGCATTATCAGTTTCACAGAGAACAGTGAGGAGAGAGAGCGGCCAGACTGGTTCAAGGTCTCAAATAACATCTCGTTACACCCGAGGTCTGCTGAAGAACACCTCTGTACACACAACACGCTGAACCTTGTTGAAGCAGAAGTTCTATGCCAGCAGGAGACCACACCGGGTGTCGCTCCTGTCAGCTAAGGACAGGAAACTGAGGCGACAGGTCACATGGGCTCACCAACATCAGACAACAGAAGATCAGAAGAACATTGCCTGGTCCGATGAGTCTCGATTTCTGCTGCAACATTCGGAAGGTCGGATCAGACTTGGTGTAAACAACATGAAAGCATGGATCCATCCTGCCGTGCGTCGTATGGAAAATCAAAATGTTGAGTAAAATCGATGTTTGAGTAAAATCTACTTCAAAATAAACGAGGGATGCGCTACCGTCTCAATGGATATTAATTAGAAAAGATAAAGTGAATATTTTTACTGGCATTAGTTCATAGTTCATTCACTCTCCGATTACCCGAACAGGGATGACGAGAGAAGTACAACCTTTTAACAATTTCCATAAACTCTTTTCCTGTCAATGACTTTCGCTAGTGTTATACAAGTTTATTTGTAAACTGTAAATAGGTTTTAATGAAATGTCTGAGTAGATTTCAGAAATGACCCCCTTCATTCTGAGCAATGTGTCCAAACTTCCTGCGAACAGGTTTTTGTGCTCTGTTCGCTCGTAGCTTTCCTGGGATTGTGACTTTAAGGACACACAGTTCCTGTGAGGATGCTACAGGTAAAATGAGAATGTCCTCTGAAACACGTCTCATGTAGTACTCAGGAAGTGGAGTGTACTTAGCCACGGGCCAGTCGCACCGTAAGGAGTTAGCATCTTCACGCTAGGGACTCGCCATTTACAGCACACACGGCAAGGGAATATTTAACCCCACTGATCAATATTTCAGCATCTCGTCTCCGCTCTGCGAGAGTGAAAATGGAAGACTTGAGCATGTGGTTTAAAGTGCAATCTTAATATTTAATGAGAGACAAAGAAAAAATTAACCCACCGTCCTCCTCATGCACATGCTAATGCTAAGGCTATGCAATAATCACAGGGATCAAACTGGGATGTTAGCATGGATCGAATGTGTGTAAAGGAAGCTGCAAGAGCAGACCATAACGCCTCAAATGACTTCTTTTGGAGTTTTTCTTTTTGTCAGAAGAAAAGACACATCACAGGACAATGATACGGTACCTTAAAACAGGAGCAGAGCCATGGATTATGTAGACGTTTAGCCAGAGAGGATAATTGTACAGCACAGGACAGTTGGAGCAAAGTACAAATCAAGGCGTCACACCGCATCCGAGTGATGTGTAAGAGTGTAATCTGAAGCTAAAAGTTAGAGATTAGAGTGATTAAAGCTTGCTGTGTGTGGTGAGGTTCTTCTGATCAGGCTGTGTATGATCTATCGTTCCTGACTCAGGCTCGTGTCTGAACTCCACGACTCACTGGACTCAAATTTTTCATTTAAAAACAGCAAGTTAAATTATTTCACTAAATTCAACCTTTATTGAAAACAGACAAAATAATACTGTAGAACAGAACTGTCTAATACCCGAGTTCTACATGGTGGAGAGAAAAAAATGGCATTGGCATAAAATTTGCATTTGCATAAGTCTAAACAACACAAACAACAAACAAGCATAAATCTGAAACATCTGGATAATAACCTAGCATAAATTTGAAAAATATTGAAAATAAACTAGCATAAACCCAGAAACTAACTTAAGACTAACTTAAAGCTGAAATCTAAAGTAAAAATAAACAAAAAACTAGACATATAGTATTCTAGCACTAAGATTACTTAAAAATTTTTAATCTTTAAATTTTGTATTTTAAATAGGATAAAACTAGCATAAATCCTTGATGCAAAATAGCTAGGATTAGGGTTAGGACACAGCTGGCATACAGCTAGAATTTACAAAGTATTAACTAGCATAGAGGCGGCACGGTGGTGTAGTGGTTAGCGCTGTCGCCTTGCACCGCCAGGGTCCGGGTTCGATCCCCGGCCAGGCTCGATTCCCGTCTCTGTGTGCATGGAGTTTGCATGTTCTCCCCGTGCTTGGTGGGTTTCCTCCGGGTTCTCCGGTTTCCTCCCACATTCCAAAGACATGCAGGTTAGGTTAATTGGCATTCCCAAATTGCCCGTAGTGTGTGAGTGTGTGTATGTCTGTGTGCCCTGCGATGGATTGGCACCCTGTCCAGGGTGTATCCTGCCTCGTGCCCTATGTCTCCTGGGATAGGCTCCAGGCCCCCCCGTGACCCTGAATACAGGATTAAGCGGTAATGACGATGAGTGAGTGAGTAACTTGCATAGAGCAAGAAACTAGAAAGTATAGCATCAGTACTAAACTAAATCAAGATCAAGATCAGTACTAAATTAAAGCAAGAATTTGCAAAATATAAAACAAGCACAGAGCTAAAATGTACAATGGTATTATGGGGTATTCTACGAACTACAAAATGACTTAGGGAATAAATCTGGAAGTTTAAAATAAAATAATTAACATAGATCTGGAAAAATAAATGAATGGACAAATGAATAAGTAAGTAAATTGTCACAACTCACAATATAAAAGTACTAAATTAGTATACAGAGGAAATCTAGAAAATATAAAACTGGCACACATCTGGAAACCTCAAAGTATAAAATTTACATAAATCTATAATGTAAAGTATATAAACTACCATAGAGCTGAAAAAAACTATAACAAAAACTAAACAAAAAAACAAACAAACAAAAAAACTTGGACAAATCTAAACTCATACTAATATAAATATAGAATGTAAATGTATAAAATTGACAAATTTGAAAATTCAGAAAGTTTATGCTATGCTGTAAAACCCAGCAAGTTAAGATAAGTCAAAAGTTTTGAGGTAATAAGTTTCCTCAATTTTTTTTAATTGTTTTAAATTAAGTATACTTAATACATAAGGACAGATGAACTCAAATTAACTCAAAATTATTTTTAATAATTATTTTTAGTTAATTTAATTTATCAAAAGTTTTACATATTATATGTTTCTTATATATTTTTAAGTATTCAATACTTAAAATAGTTAATTCCCTAAAACATATTTTGTTAGTCTTTCTGGCTGCAAGGGCTCGCCACAGCGGACCATCCGGTCCACACATTCAAGCTTGGTTTTATGTCCTTGGTTTTATTTAAAATCCTGACTTAGTGTTACAATATAATCTATTACCAGATTAAAACCGCTAAACAAACCCCAGCAACCACAGAAATGATGGGCGATATTTTTTCCAAAGAAACATGTTGCGGCAGCGGATCCTGCATGTATTGCAAAGGCTATTTTAATTACCGTTTCCAAATGGTGGCGCGCACGTTTTCAAATTGTAATCCGTTGTTAATTGTAGTATTTTATGTAAAACATTAAATAATCTGACATGGCACGATAGACTAAATGTTGACTATTTCTATAGTGCAAGTTGTTTTTACATATACAGTGGAACCTTGGATTACGAGCATAATTCGTTCAGGAAGTGGACTCGTATTCCAAAACACTTGTAAACCAAATCATCATTTCCCATAAGAAATAATGAAAACTCAAATTATTCGTTCCACAGCCCCAAAAAATAAATACATAAAAATAAATAATACAATCTATAAAATGAAAATAAAACAAATTAATCTGCACTTTACCTTAAAGTACAATAAAAAGTACAAATAAATCCTGTCAGATAAGTGTTTCCGTTGGTGCGCGCAGGTTTCACAACAAACACACACACGCACAATGGAAACACCGTTTTAACAGGAAAAAAAGAAATCTCTCTGAGACTGGCATGAGCGTATATTAACAAGCGCATAAACACAGCGGAAACACCGTTTTAACGGAAAAAAAGCGAGACTGGCATGAGCGCATACTAAAAGAATCACTTAAGTTTCACAACAAACGGACACACACATAAACACGGAAACACCGTTTTAACGGAAAAAAAAAGAAATCTCTCTGAGCTGGCGTGAGCGCATACTAAGGGAATCACAAGGTGAGAGAGTGACGCTTGGTGTCAAAATAAGAGTCGCATGTGTGATACATGATACTCGGCGCTCGCAAACTAATACTTGCTCGGTTTCCGAATAAAAAAATATTAAAAATCTTTGCTCAGTTTGCGGAACACTTGTAAACCACGTTACTCGCAATCCGAAGTTCCACTGTATGTTTTAAAATTTAAATAAGACTCTCTTTCTTTGCATCACTTTTTAAATATAATGCCATAATGCAACCAGCAGATTAAAGACATGTCATTGCTGTTTTTAATAACAATAATAATAATAATAATAGTACTAAAAGTCTAGTATTGAGATTATGTCATTTGAAAGTTATAATTCAAATTTTTGAGTTGAATTTTATTTATTTTATTTCTATAGCGCTTTTAACAATGGTCATTGTCTCAAAGCAGATGTCAACTATTTTATTTGAGTTATTGGAAGTCAAAACACGTAAAAGTTTTAAGTTGAATGAACTGTTAAACAATTTTCAGTACAATTGACTTATTTTTTAATGAGTTTGTTATACCGTTAGGGAATACAGTGTAGCATATAGAGTAGGTGGAGTCTTCAAAATATAAAACTTACATTAATCTGTAAACTATTATGTATAAATAGTTAAAACTAGCATAGACTGGCATTCTAAAATACATACAGTATGACTAATAAAGCCATAAAACATAAAACTAACATTACTTCAGAAAAATAGAATAAACATATCATCTCAAACGTACTTAAGTAGCATAAATCCTGACTCTAGAGAGTATAAAAATAACACCAAGTATATAACTAGCATTAATGCATAATCTACCATCTAACTAAATCATCAGCATACAGATGAAAATGACAAACCATGAATCTAAAATGAAACTGGAATTTAAAATTGATAAAACTCGTAGAAATACAGAATCTAAAAAATATATATAATTCTGGAATTAACAAAGTACGAAAGTAGTGTAAAACTAAAGTCTACAAAGTAAGAAATTACATCCCAAAACTTATAAAAATACAAAATATAACACTATTGTTGTTCATTAATCTAAAATGTACATAATTAGAAAAGACCTGGAAATTACAAAATATATAACTAGAAAAAAAAAAAATCCAGAATCTATAACACAGAAAAAGAAGAAAAGTTAACATATAGCTGGGACGTAGAAAATATCAAACTTAGAGTCTAGAATAATAATAGATAATATACTGCCCTGCCCCAAAACACGCTTTTGCCCCTGATTATGGACTGCATTCACCATGGCGTGGTTTCAAAAACCCATCATAATATTTATTCTCCTCCAGAGACTCCAACATTACAGTTTTACACACTGCCCTGTTTGGATTTAAATAAGTAAACACTTAATAGTCTTTGATTTATTTATAATAGTCTTTGTATAATTGCTGCAGTGATTAATGTGTTTCAGCTGCAACAATTTTTTGATTGTAGCTGGTGCAGCGAGGAGATTCCAATTGCTCCCATCATGCATAGCGTCCACTGTACAAGCCTCTGGAGACAGTGTTATGATCTGGGGTCGCTTCAGTCGCTCAGGTCGAGACTCAGCAACGTCATGTGGAGATCAAATGAAGTCACATGACCACCTGAATGTACTGAATCACCAGCACATCACGGCCATATTCCAGGACTCAGAGTGTGAGAGAGCGGCTCTGGGAGCATGAGAGTTTATAACTATAGCAGCTAGAGTCAGACTCTATATAAAACTAGGACTGGGCTGGTACCAACCTGAAATAAATCAGAATTAAATACTGCTAACTTCATGTATTGTGTGTGTTTGTATGTTTTACTAGTAGAGACTTGTGCTCTGGCTCATGAATGAACACAGTTCAGTCTCTCTCTCTCTCTCTGAGTTAAACACACAGTGCAGATGAAAATACTCGGCCCTGACGGAGTTTTTAATTTGTGAACGGTTTGAGGCTGTTGGGTCAGGAGCAGGACACCAGGACTCCTGTTTACTGTCCAGCCACTGAATAACATCTCTGATCACACGCACACACTCACACACACACACACACACACACACACACACACACACACACACACACACACACACACACACACACACGCAACCCTGGGCAGCGTGCCAGGACATAAGTGTAAAATTGTATTTAGTATTTTAATGTCGTTTTAATAAAATGAAAATGTACTGTGCTGTAAATGTGCTGTAATATAATTAGTATCTAACTATAGAGTATACATTTAATAATGAATAAAATAAACGTTCAATTAAATACTAACAATTTAATGTGTTAAAATCCTTTAATACATCTAAGACTTGTTTTAAAGTCATTATTTGTTGAATGGATGTAATTAGGAAAAAATGTGCAGGATTAACAAAAGATTAAACAAACAAAACATGTAGAAACCAGAAACGAGTCAGACTTTAGGACCATGCAGTTTCAGGAACGTGCAGATCTGCTCTGATGTGATTGACAGGCACACCCTCGGGGAACAGCGAGGGCTGAATGCCGTGGCGGGAACACCGTGTTGACTTTGGAGTGACATTTCGAACTTTGTGGTGAGATTAAAGACAAGCGGCGCTTAATGATGAGGATATAAACTTTCAGTTACCTGATCTGATGCAAATCATTTTTTTAATGACTGAGCAGGTTACCGCAATTACTCTGATCCAGGGCAAGGCACGTTCTGTAGAAGGAGCCGTCCTCAGCAGAAATGTTTAAATTCCCTCCAGCTGTCTTAATCTCTTTACCCCTGCTCTACATCTATCCAGGTAGGTGTTACGTGTCAAAGTAACATCCTCGTCAATGCCCGGACCCGGGGCTTCCCAGCAGGACACCTCTCAGATCATCTGTCTCCACCATAGTGCATCCTGGTTCTAGGTAAAGTACGTCCACCTCAATGTCCATTCATGCATCTTTCTTTCTGTCAATCATCCATCAATCTAGCTATTTCCATCCATCCATAGATCCATGACACCCTCCGTCCATCCACCTCTTCGTCTAGAAATCACAACTCTCACCAAATCTCTTTCATTCTTAGTTTTTATTATTATTATTATTATTATTATTATTACAATTGCTCAAATATTAAATTATCCACATAATAAAATAACTTATACATTTAAACATTATACATATTTAAATAAAAAAGAAAAACCTACAAAAGAAATGTATACTGCGGGCGGAGGCAGAATATTTGGGGTCAGTCAGTTGTTGAGAACAGAGAACTGCTCTGAATGTGCAAACAGTTCCACTGAGGACGACACGGTTCACCTCCCAGACACAGAGCGGAGGATAAACTCAAACGCTTAGCGCTTTTGCCCAATGCAGCGCCAGGAGCTGCGTGTTTGTTCTCTCCATCAGAATTCCCCTTGGCGTCAGGCCGGGGTTCCCCGCTCGCGCTAGCTCGGCATGCTGCAGGTCCTCGTTAGGAGATTACAGCACAGCTACTGAGCTGAGGATTACGGCTTCATCCACGGAGTTTTACAAAGATTACTGTTCTGAGAAACACCATCGTTTTCGAAGGAGAAAGTCTTTATCATGTCTCATGTTTCCGTCACTCTGGGCGAACAGCTAGGTGTCCAGGTACGTAATGAGTACAGGTGTATCATAATATTCTTTATAGCAGAGAAGCAATGCATTTGAGTCCTGAGTGATGAAAGTCTTGCTTCTTAAACGGGTGCCGTTATTTACGTTCAGGATTTTAACATTACATCGATGTGTACTTGATTGTTAGCTAGCTAGTGGCATCACCGGGACTTTGTCTGGTTGCTGAACAACGCTTAAAGAACCCTTGAAGAGCTACAGAATTTACACCGCTCTCAAACAGAACCTGAGAAACATCACTACTGCTAGCTTTGTGGAGAAGCTCCTTATAAATCGTTCAATAAGGTTGTCATGCTAATCATTGTAGTTCGCTGTGGCAACACTAAGTGTGGTGGGACAAACATCACGGAAAATAAAAGAAACCGGCGCGTGTTGCATGTTTGTCTCTGCGGGTGTGACTTTGAGGAATCCACATGACGAGCGTGGTACATATAAACTAAAGACTTAAACAGATAAACATTTAGGAATGGACCAAAAGCTCTGTGCATCATGGATAAATATGGTGCGTCTTTTTGTCTCCGTCCTGTAAGTACCAGAGAGCATCACAGATCGTTATAGATAAAGTTAAAAGTTAGCGGCGTTACTGAGTGCTCTCTAGTGATCTTAATCAAACTGTCTTATCGTATTACTTTTAAAATGGATTTTTCCTGAATTGACACAGTGCAGAAGTACTGCGAGTAGGGTGAACAGGTGGGCAAGACTGGGCACAAGGGGTGGAGCACCTTACAACTTACAACTGGAGCATACACCAGTTTTTATACTCCAACAAGTGGTTCTTTATGTTCTGTTCTGCTACAGGGAACAGAACGCTGGCAGTCCATTGGGAAAATGTCCGATGTCTCTCGTCGATCATCATGGTCCGGCCCTTTTGTCTCTCCCCGTCTTCGGACAATTATATATTCATTGATTCATTTATCCGGGTCTTAGCTATTGTCACTTGCAGACACTGACCCACTCATTTACCCGGCACTCCTCACACACAACGTAGCAGCACCAGTGGAATTTACAGTTGCAGCGTTCCCGTCGTGTCTGCTGCAGGATGTTGTGTCCCCGCCCACAGCACAGGCTCTCGCAGTTGTCCATTCCCTGGCTTGTCTTGTTGCAGATGCGCCCTTGCGTCCCTGCCGAGTCCGACTCGATGTCCCTTTCGCAGAAATCCGGAGACTTCTCGAAGTAGACGAGCGCGTTGGCGTTGTTGCGTCGCCGCTCTTGCTGCGGAGGGTGGTGGTGATGATTATGATGATGATGATGGTGATGGTGATGATGATGGTGATGCTGAGGTACATGCTCTACTTGGCCTGTGTTTCGGTTGTGTGTTTTGATTAGCGCAGCTAGGTTGAAGCGCTCCTTCAGCAGCGAGCCCACCAGCCGGAAATCAGGGGTCACCTGCCAACAGGTCTTCAGCTGGCAGCTTCCCGACGTGCCGTGACATTTACACTTCCGTCGCATGTGATCCAACACCACCTGGGAGACAGGGAACAACAGTTAAGTGCTAGGAAAGGATAGATTGCAAAATGAGGTTGGATTATATCCTTGTAACTCTGTTTTATTGGATGCAGCAAGTAACAGGGGCTAGAAAATAGTTCAAATGAAAAACTAGCATCCATTGCCTGTTCGATCTGAGTGATGAAAACATGCTGAGCTGGCTTGTCTGAACATTTCTAGATTTCTAGATTTTTAGATGTTTAATCTGGTTTATTCTTTAAATGGTGATGTGTTCATTGATGACAAACTGTGCAGTGTGTGTGTGTGTGTGTGTGTGTGTGTGTGTGTGTGTGTGTGTGTCAACTCCTAGTCCTCCCTTCCTTCATCTGTCAGCTTGAGTTAAAAACTCTCAGATCCAATTACTGAAAGGAAGCGCGGGCCACCCTCGTACTGACAGACACACACACACACACACACACACACACACACACACACACACACACACACACACACACTGAGCTGAGTTGTCCAGTCCTGCCGCATTGTGTGTTAACAACACACCGTATCTACATGACTGATATTTTTATCACCATGGCGACCACACACACACACACGCACACGCACACACACACGCGCACACACACACACACACATCTATAACACACTACAAACCACCTTCTCATTCTCTGATTGCTCCAGTGTCACATGACTGTAGGCCAGTGTGGATGTATTAGTGCACTACATAAGGCATATGGGAGGTTTAGGGAGCAGTTAGCACACGGGTTGGTTCGGAATGCGCTCAGAACTTTGCTACAATGTTGCCTTTAAATAAAAGTAAAACAGGTGTGTTTTTAAGTGCCCTATTTTAGGGGACATGGGGGAGAAGCCCCTTCAGTGGGGTAGGAAGTGGACATGCCCGCTCACGTCTTGTGTGATTAGAGATGAGTCTGGAACTCAACAGCGCCTGGAGGCCTGGGGGGGGGGCAAAACAGGAAGTGATGTCTGAAACAGGAAGTTCTGGGAATCTGAGATTGTTGTGGTTTGGGACACGCCCACACTGGGCTGGTGATGGTGTTCATGTGGACTGTATAGGGAATAAGCACACAGGTCCAACATGTGTTATGTGTTCAAGCTGTGTTTGATGTGTCTCTGTGTGTGTGTGTGTGTGTGTGTGTGTGTGTGTATGGTGTTTCTCAAGGAATGCCCCCTCTGCTTCATCAAAGCAACAGCGTAGTGAAGTTGATAAACAGCGGTTCCATGGTGAAGGAACAAGCTAGTGACACACACACACACACACACACACACACACTGTTAGGAACCTAGATGTTTCCAGATAAACTCCTGATCCACTAAAGGATCTTCTTCTTATTTATTTATTTATTGAAGTAAAAGTAAAAAAAATCTATATGCACAGTAACAGTAAACATATATTTTTTTCCTTGTGTGTGTGTGTGTGTGCGTGTGTGTGACCTGTGGTCTGAGTGTGCTCCCAGTGTGGTGTGTTTGATCTCAGTGTGGTGCTGTTTTATAGAAAACTCGGTTCCTCTCTCCTGCAATTAACTGTCCAGATGTTCTTCTGCTCTGCACCAATCAGCATGTAACACACCACCTCAACTCTCTCTCTCTCTCTCCAGACTTTACCATACACATTTATCAGCTTCTGTATGTTTTAGTTTTAGGATTTAATATACACATGCTGCTTTATAAGAATTAATACTTCCTGTACTGCACACACACACACACACACACACTGATCTGCATTTAGAAGTTTCCCCCATGACTTGACTGAAAGAAGATGAAATCTGTTCTACTTCACACTGTGTTTGAAGTGAGCGTGTGTGTGTGTGTGTGTGTGTGTGTGTGTGTGTGTGTGTGTGTGTGTGTGTGTGTGTGTGTAAAATGGTTAGCGGCTGTAATCGGGAGTGTGTGGTGTGATGAGCAGAGGGTGGGCATGAGGAGGCATGTTAACCCCAACGACCACACCACATTCCTCCCTTCCTAACAGGGAGGCGGGGCTTAATCTCCACATGCACATGTCTGTCTCTCAGCTGCCATGCATCTACCATCTTTTACCCACAATCCTCTGCAACCAGGCCACAATATTTTTCATATTCATAATAATATTTCACTTTTAACCTGAGGCATGACAATGATGAGTTTGCAAGGCAACGAACATGGTGAGTGGTGGTGAGTTTATGGAGCGACGTGGAGGTGAGTTTATGGAGCGGCGACGTGGTGGTGAGTTTACGGAGCGACGTGGCGGTGAGTTTATGGAGCGGCGATGTGGAGGTGAGTTTACGGAGCGACGACGTGGTGGTGAGTTTACAGAGCGACGTGGTGGTGAGTTTACGGAGCGACGTGGTGGTGAGTTTACGGAGCGACGTGGTGGTGAGTTTACGGAGCGACGTGGTGGTGAGTTTACGGAGCGGCGACGTGGAGGTGAGTTTACGGAGCGACGACGTGGTGGTGAGTTTACAGAGCGACGTGGTGGTGAGTTTACGGAGCGACGTGGTGGTGAGTTTACGGAGCGACGTGGTGGTGAGTTTACGGAGCGACGTGGTGGTGAGTTTACGGAGCGACGTGGTGGTGAGTTTACGGAGCGACGTGGTGGTGAGTTTACGGAGCGGCGACGTGGAGGTGAGTTTACGGAGCGACGACGTGGTGGTGAGTTTACAGAGCGACGTGGTGGTGAGTTTACAGAGCGACGTGGTGGTGAGTTTACGGAGCGACGTGGTGGTGAGTTTACGGAGCGACGTGGTGGTGAGTTTACGGAGCGACGTGGTGGTGAGTTTACGGAGCGACGTGGTGGTGAGTTTACGGAGCGGCGACGTGGAGGTGAGTTTACGGAGCGACGACGTGGTGGTGAGTTTACAGAGCGACGTGGTGGTGAGTTTACGGAGCGACGTGGTGGTGAGTTTACAGAGCGACGTGGTGGTGAGTTTACAGAGCGACGTGGTGGTGAGTTTACGGAGCGACGTGGTGGTGAGTTTACGGAGCGACGTGGTGGTGAGTTTACGGAGCGACGTGGTGGTGAGTTTACGGAGCGACGTGGTGGTGAGTTTACGGAGCGGCGACGTGGAGGTGAGTTTACGGAGCGACGACGTGGTGGTGAGTTTACAGAGCGACGTGGTGGTGAGTTTACAGAGCGACGTGGTGGTGAGTTTACGGAGCGACGTGGTGGTGAGTTTACGGAGCGACGTGGTGGTGAGTTTACGGAGCGACGTGGTGGTGAGTTTACGGAGCGGGGACGTGGAGGTGAGTTTACGGAGCGGCGACGTGGAGGTGAGTTTACGGAGCGGCGACGTGGAGGTGAGTTTACAGAGCGACGTGGTGGTGAGTTTACAGAGCGACGTGGTGGTGAGTTTACAGAGCGACGTGGTGGTGAGTTTACAGAGCGACGTGGTGGTGAGTTTACGGAGCGACGTGGTGGTGAGTTTACGGAGCGACGTGGTGGTGAGTTTACGGAGCGACGTGGTGGTGAGTTTACGGAGCGACGTGGTGGTGAGTTTACGGAGCGACGTGGTGGTGAGTTTATGGAGCGGCGACGTGGTGGTGAGTTTACGGAGCGGCGACGTGGGGGTGAGTTTATGGAGCGGGGACATGGGGATGAGTCTTGTGTGGAGGTGAATCAATAACATCTGACATCACAACAGCAGGGTAGTGAGGTGCGGAGAGACAAGTGACAGTTTTATGATCTTCCTTTCAGCACGCTGAACTTGTTAATCACTGATCCGTGATGCAGCATGTGTTCCTGCTCCTCCATGGCGCACCTCCTGGCAGCAGTGTGTTTCAGTTGCACATTGTTCCTCTCATGATTACACTCAACCAAATAGGCTGCCATGTTCCTGAACACCATCACACCAGCTACACCTCGTATCAACAAACTTCCAGCTTCCAGCTTCTTTCATCTTCTTTCCAACACAAACAGTAGCCATGGTAATCACACGTGGCAGCGGGAGTGTTGTGATGAGCCAGCAATCAATCACTCTGAAATACACAATGCTCAAACATGACCTTAAACGTCCTGCCACTCCTGTGCCGGCACAGCCAAGAGGATGAATGCTAAGGCATGCTAAAACCGCTGACTGTAGTGCTAGTGCCACATGTTAAATGCGTGCGATTTCTTTCCACAGTGGTAATTATCGTTTTTCATGAAGGAGATCTGCTGAACTCTACGTGCAGTGTGTCATGAGACGGGCACTATATGAGATGTTTGCACTGCACGATCTTGCACCAGTAAACTGAGGCACCGACCATGACGCGCATGAGTTCATGTGAAGTAAACCACAGTGCACCAAGTTCATGAGGAGGAGGAGGAGGAGGAGGAGGAGGAGGAGGAGGTCTGTTCCTGGGAATGGAACTGCTTTTACCCCAAATACCCAGCGTGACTGGCTTCAGGTCCACAAGCAAATTGCAAAAAGTTTTTGCAAACATTGATACTAGTATTATGTCTAAAATGCTAAGAACCAGTTATGCTCAGAGAGGTGCATTGGAACCCGGACTGAATGAATCCTTGTACCCCAGAACGATACGCTGTAAGGATTTGTTGATTGACAGTTGACAATTGATTGCCATTACATAGCTCAGATTTAGACGTTATCACCAATGATAAATGTCCAACAAAAGCGTAGTAGGATCGGGTCAGAGGGTGTGTCTGGTACTTACATCATCACTATGCAGTACATTTGAACAGCAGTATTACTATTATTATTAGTGATATTATTATTTAGCCAAATACAGTATAAAAGCTAATCACCTGCAGAATGTTTACTTTCCATATTATCCAGGATTTTCTTGGTAATTATTATAGTACGACATCATGTAAACTATTCCCACATCAATAAGACAGAACACCAATTAATGCTAATCCTGAAGTACTACCTGATCAATTTAGCCAAACACACCTTAATGTCACGATGCCAGAAAATAACAAATCATGCTCAGTTCACCAGAACATCAACACGAGAGAAAGACCTGCAGACGGAACACCAGCATGAACCGCCTCAGTGTGTTTGTGCTTGCAAAAGGAAAATAGCATCATGGCTCATTTTTGTCCAGAGTGGATGAGCGACACAATCGCAGCTTCTATTGTGTGTAGTTTATTTATAGATTTTTCTATTTTACAACTTCCCTTTTGAGTTATACAGCCTTTCTGTTTGTATGATGCTCCTTGACTTAGCGCTCACGATACGAGAGCAGTGTTGACCGTACCGCGATGACTGATACATAAACAGCGACGTGTACTGGAGTGTTTGCGCATGAGGAAATGGTTTCATGGCTCATCGAGTGTCCGGAGTGGATGAGCGGCCAGTTCAGAAGAAAAGCCACCCCATCATCTCCTGTGTGTTTTGTCTGAACAATCAAGCGGAGCAGAAATGGACTGATGGGCTGATATAGGGAGAGATTACGCAGGAGGGAAGCAGCAAACAATGAGCTGTTTCCCACAGTGGGTGCGAGTGGAGCACAGACACACCACGTCGCCATGATATCCTGTAAAATGTAATAGAAGACTCCTATCACTCCTATCATACCGTTTCTCATCGTCACACTCTTAATTCATAACGCAGGACACCATGTAGAGCCGATGTAGAGGGATATTCAATCAGCTCAACAAGTGTCCAAGAGTCAGAATCGAATTACAAACGGATGGCTTCCGGCAAACATCCACAAATAAAAAGCGCTGTTATTTCAGCCAAAGTGAAAATATGAACTAACTCGACTCGGGAGTGTAACTGCGGTGCAGCGACCCAGACATCTCACACAGAACCCCACCAGCAAGGACACGGCAAGGAGCAGCATGCACTAGTACATTCCAAATCCCACCTACTACGTGTGTGTGTGTGTGTGTGTGTGTTGGGGAGAATGCAGCTGTTTGCTTTAGCCTAAGCCTGTAATTGTGAATGTGTTGCTACTGGTTAAAGCGTCTAAGGGGATTTTCAGCACAGATGAAACAGACATGTGCTGCAAGTAATCAAGCAAGCATAAGGTCTGTGTGTGTGTGTGTGTGTGTGTGTGTGTGAGACCAAACCCTTCCTGATCATTTACACTCTGTTACAAGTCTCTGTCCTTTAGATAAAACAAACCTGAAGCACAAACGACAGCATAGTCGACCCTCACACACCATGTGTTCAACGGGCACGTAATCTGAGCATCAAAGTCAGATCAAAAAGTGTGTGTGTGTGTGTGTGTGTGAGAGAGAGAGAGGGAATAAAGAAGTGTTCATCACTGGTGCATCATTTTAACACAAAAGACCAGACAGCTGATCCACCTTCCATTCTTATATGACCACAGACGGGACCATTATTCCATGCAAGATCTACATTTGCATACAAGACCTTAAACACACCCACATTTGCATACAGGGTATCAGACACTTATGCAGATAAATATGCACACATGCTTCCTTTGAAATTGGAAATAAACTTTTTTACAAACATCCGGGTTCTGTGAGGGAGACAAATGAAACCAAGATAAATACCATAAATCATGCCAGATCTTCTCTTTGTCAGCTCTTACAGTATGTGAAGCAGCAACCAACAAAATGTAAGTAAAGAACAAAGAGAACCATTTTAGGGGCAAATAAAAGGTATAGTAACCTGATAGCACACCGGGTTATAATGGGACAGGTGACTCAGAGTTAAGCAGTGCAAATCCTCCAAGCACCGTGGTCTGTTAGATATCTCATATAATCACACATTTAATGCTCACAACGCAATGAGTTTATATTAACATGCTCGCTCTGACATGCTAAAGTTTCCATGGTAACAGTTCATTTACAGCAAATTGCACGGAAGATGCTCTAAGACTAATAATAAACGCAGACAGTTGCTGAAAACACAATGTCCAGAAAATTCTGTTCTCCAACGAGGGCTAATCTTATATTTTGCCAAAACACCACGGACACGAACCTGTAATATAACTCGACAGATGTTCAGACTTCATTGGGTATCTCTGAGAACTGTAACATGGTTTTAATAAGATGTTTACACAGTCAGCGCTGTCCACCTGAAAGGGGTTGAGTTCCGTGACAGTAAGTAAGTCAAGGGATCAGTTGATTTGCTAAAATTTAGACACTTTGGAAAAACATCCCCATGCTGCATCTTGAAGAAATTTTAGGGTTGAAAGCTGAGGTCAGAGTGGAGGGTCAGCCATGATACATGATACCTCGCCCCCTGGAGCAGAGAGCATTAGGGGCTAAAGTGCTGGGAATTGAACGCAAAACCTTCTGATAAGTAACCCAGAGCCTCAACCATTTGAGTCGGAATAAACCAACTGCAAAATGAATTAAACCATCGCCTTCAAGTTCATGTTGAAAACAATGATCATATGCAGAAATCATGCTGGATTATCTTGCCATCTAATAAAGAACACTACGTCTACACTGAAGCATGCTGGTGGCAGCAGCGGGTTATGGAGCTGCCATGCTTAAGCTGGGAAACCCTGAGGACCTCTGTTAAACCCCTGAAGATGATGAAAAATTTCACCTTCCAGCATGATAACGACACAAAGCACGAATCCAATCAACGTCATTTGGAATGGTCTTCAGGCTTCTGATCGAATCCCTACCGTGAATGTGAAGCACACATCACTTCACAAACCAATGGATCTATTTTCCCTTTTTGTTCATGGCATGAATTTCACTTTTTTGCTATATTTTATTAAAGGTGTATAAATCCATACATGTTTTACACACCTGTCGCCCAACACGGTTGTTGTGCAGTCTCATCCGGGCGTGTATATCTCTGTAGGTCTCTCTCGAGTCCAGGAAGTCTTTAGAGAACTTCTCCCCAAACTCCACATTAGGACTGCAACCCCCCCACTCCCACTCCTCCATGGCTCCACCCCCTTTGGCAACCCCGTGGTCCTCCAGGACACCCCCTCGCTCCTCCATCACGCCGTGCACCATGCCCTTGCCCCGGTGGATGGCCTCCAGCTGCAGTCGATTCAGTTTCTGACGGAAGAGTTCTTCGTTTCCTCGTCGTTTCTCGTCACAGCCGCACGCCTTCAGTTTCCCCATGGAGCAGGCATTTGAGACGGAGTGTAGCACGCCTGCCGCGGCAATAGCATACGCAAACGCACTCTCCCTGAACCCTGATGTGAAGACACACAAAGAGAAAGAAGAGACAATAACACACGCAGGACTCAAACAGTACAGGAATCAAAATTCATCATCATATCACTTGACTTTTTTGCTGTGAGGTTAATTTTTTTTTCACAAAAGATAATTAGGGAGTGGTGTAGAGGTTAGCACTGTGGCCTCGCACCTCCGGGGATAAGAGTTCGAGTCCTGCCTCGGGTCTGTGTGTGGAGTTTGCCTGGTCGCCCTGTGTTTAGTCGGTTCCCCTCAGTGTTTCCTCTGGTTTCCTCTCACAGTGCAAAGACATGCAGACTTGTCTAACTGGCAACTGGGTAACCACCTAGTGCCCCAAGTCACCTGGGACCCTGTGCAGGATAAGGTCAGAAGGTCTCTAAGCAGCTCTCACAGCAGTTCCCTTGCTCAGATACGTAACACAGGGATGTGTGGCCTACGTCATACCTTCTGCATTAACGGATTCAAACCCATGTGTAAGCTTTCATACTGTGAATGTGTTTCTGTAACACTGGGGGAAGGAGTCTCCAGTGTCAAAGCTAAAGCCGTATGTAAATATTTCCGACATGTTCAGGACAGAGGTGTTCGCGCTTCTTTGCGGTTTCTCAGTAACACGACAAACACGTTTTTCTTTTTTTTTTAACTTTTAACTTTTTTTTTAGAGAATATAGAGAGGCTGGGGAGGTAAAATAATTCAAATGCCTTTATAAAAGTCTTTAAAGTTGTTTATTTGATATCCTGACATGTGCTGTTGAGTTTAAAATGTCTGTTAGTTTTGTTTGCCGTACAGTTTGGTAAACTCTGTATCAGTGGAAAACAAATGGCACCACATTTCTACTTTATGGCTTTCACATTTAATTAAAGACATTCCTCCAGACACGGTAGTGAAACGTTACAGCACTGAACATGTCTTTCTTTTCTTCTTTTTTCTTTTACAGGGCGAGAGAGAGAAGAAGAGAGAGAGAGAGAGAGAGAGAGAGAGAGAGACAGGTGACCACAGGGGATCGGGAGCAGCTAATGGTCTCAAACAATAATAAATGTAGAGCTCATAAAAGCTACTCTGCTTCCTAAATCACTTTCAAGGGCAGATGGAGAATTAAAGCAGGACATGAAAGAGCGACTTAAGGCTAAATAGGCTACAGTTCCTTAGGCCTGCGGGAATCAAAGGCTTTTAACAAGGGAAAGAGGGAAAGAGCCACCACTGCCGCCACCGCCGCACGTAAAACACTTATTTTTGAACTTACGAAATGAGAAACACTCGGCGAGATGTGAGGATAATGTGTGTTTTACTGGTAGGTTTGTGCTCCTCAATCTCCAGCGTTCATCAGGTCTTTAAAGCATGAGAAGAGCTAGCATTCTGCACTAGCAGCCCTGTTTTCAGCATTCGTTTTTTTTTTATATCTTTTATAAAATGCTTTGCACTGCTTTTATTCAGCAGGATTTTAACTTAAAAAGAACATTGAAGCTTCTCACACTTTGCACGTTTATTCGCTATTGATATTTATTTTAATACAAAACTCATAGCAGCTAATTCACTGCATAGCACATAGTAGTAATGGACGATTAATGAGCTAGTTAGAAAGCTGGGATCTAGCTAGCTAGCTTCAGTTATGCTATCTGTGGCGTAATGCATTAAACTGAAGCCATCAGGAGAGCCCCCTGCTGGCCACAAGCAGTTTCCTGAAAAAAGGACAGACTTACATGCATGCATCTTTCTTTAGTTTTTTTTTTCTTTAAAAAACAAACAAACAAAAACAAACAAACAAACAAACAAACAGATCTTTTCCCCCTGGAAACAGATCTTGCCAATTTCTTTTCACCAGCAATAAAGGAAAATGTGCAGAACAACTTCTTTGTCATCAAACAGCAAAAAAAATAAAAATAATAAAATAAATAAAAAGCACAAGCCTTATTGTTTTCTCCAACACTTCACACTCATGGCTAATTAACGCTAGGTGTGGTCATACCCCAAATTAGCTATACTTTTCTGTCAGATGTCCCGGCACTTTGGCCTGGAGGGAAATTCTCAATAAAGGACTTAGATTTCTCAACAGTCTTTTCGGTCAACATATGACACACATAATAAATAAACAACATCCAGACAGTCTCGTTTGTTCACTGAGCCGTGATTCAGTCCTGATTCAGTTGCACAGCCAGGCCTCGTTCAGACTGCCAGCCCAAGCCTGAGTTTTGGCTCCTCCAGTTTGGAATCAGATTAATGGAATCAGAAGTTAATGTGAACAGTAAAATATCTCAATCTGATCTAAACCACATCCAGAGGTGATCTGACGTCAGATTTAGATCGGATTTAGTTTGTGACCATTACGTCACCCGTAACCCAACGCGGGTCGTCTACACACCCGAACATGATGAAAACATGGGGAGATGATGGAAGAAATGGAAATATATATATATATATATATAGTGCCATGAATATGTATTTGCCCCTTCTTGATTTTTTTTTTTTGTGTGTGTGATCATCAAATTCATTTTAATAAGCCGAGTAAACACAAAATGCAGTGCTGTTTGTCAAACATGGGATGCATACAGTGCAGACACATGCAGCTCTGAGGGTCCAGACTGGTGCATGTGCTCAACTCTTCCCTAATTCATTATTTTGCCTAATGGGACATGTTAACTACATCAGCCTCGGTAAGCATGCAAAAACTAACGGAGCACTGACTCCTCATGCCGAACATGTCGTGGCTGATCGAGTGTGCTTTTCGTAACCCTTGTGCACACATTAGAAAGTGCCGGAGTTCTGCGCCATCAGCCTCGGCTCGGCGTCAGTCAGGAAGCACACTGCATGCAGATTAAGACTTGTCCTATTCAGTAGTGGCTTTTCGCCTCTGTGTCCTGTTTTGTCTGTGTGTAACTTGTGACTAATGAATGTAATAGCTATAAGGTGCGAAGCCGTCAGCCTGTGGTATGCGCTGCATTCAGAAAAGTGCGTGTTGAACCACGTGCGCCCTCAGGGAGGGGATTTGGTACGAAATACTTGAACGACATTCGGTTATTATTTCAAACCTCTTCACACAACACACGTACAGATGCACAAAAAGAAAGAATTTGAACACACATTAACCCCCCCCCCAACCCTCCCAACCCCTCCCACCCGCACACACATGGATTCAAACATGATCCTTTCTGTGCCACTATTCCGCAGGGGCTGGACGACGGATGCCACTTAAGACCAGGACACTAAGAAGGTACATGGAAAAGCTGTTTTAGGTTCCCTACGGAGATGACGAGAGCAAACCAATCAAGCAGATAATTTAGAGTGCGAGGTACGAGGAGGCACGGTGAGGGATGGCGAGGGACAGTGAGGGACGGCGGGGGACGGCGAGGCATGAGCGGAAGACACAGGAAGTGGAAAAATGAATTAAAGTTTGATGGAAGATGTCACTCTAGGTTACAGGGAACCAACTAAACGGGTTTTTGCCGCCGTCCGCTGAGAGTTGGGAAAGTGCTGAGAGTGAATTCACACACACACACACACACACACACACACACACACACACACACACACACACACACACACACACACACACACACACACACACACACACACACAGAAATATACAAACACACAGTTGCACAGTACTGATACACTCCTTCTTTCCTGGCCCTAGAACACCAGCTGTATAAAGGCTCCATCCAAACTACCAACCAAGTAAATCTTCTCTCATCACATTAGCTAGTGCTAATGCTAGCTTGTTAAACTTCTCTATTGTGAGGCAGGACTTGATTCTGGAGACGATGCAGCTAGACTTTTCTTCCTTAGTGGAGTGTTAAAGTTGAAAAATTAATAAATTCAACCCAATTTAATTATGAAATTTGAATCAGATCGCACCAACTAAAGATTTTTTAAATGCTCTCATGTGGGATTGTGCAAGCGGCCGAGCTGAAACTAAGAGGGCCGCATGGAAGCTCGTCTCCATCTACACGGGCATCAGTCATCTTCATGAGTCGCATCAGAGTCGCTCAGGGTTTGAGCTGGGATTCAGATCTGACTCTAATCCTGCTGTGTAGTGATGTACTTTTACTAAACGTGGGATTCGTATATACATGTCTACAGTTCATGCCAAGATGGAACTTCTGCTAATCTGATCTAATCTTCTGTTCATAATCCTGATGAAATCTGATGTCATGCACACCACGGCCACAGCAATAGTCTATTCTACATCTTCAGAGGACAACAATAAAAACTTTCACTAACACGTCTGGCCATGACAGCTTTTATGCATCTGGTGACACTGGAGACTTTGATGAGGAGCAGGATGGCGAGGCAGTGACCACATTAATCATCCCGCACTGGGTGAGCTCATGTCTGGTAGCAGGAAGTCAGAGTGACTGGACTTGTAAACTTGAAGACGTTTCTCCGCTCGGCTCAGGTTCCTTGTCGGTTTTCCCAAAAGACTGAGTTTGCTGAATGAGTCAGGTGGGTCGCTTTCACAGCATCACAACACCGAGTTTACAGTAAGAAGAACTTTAGACGTGTGAAGAAGAGCTCGTCATTACTGGTGATGTGACAGGAGCTGATTCTGACCACGAGTGCTTCATCAGGTAGATCAGATAGATCAGTTAGAGTATCCAGATGGGATTGGATTTCCAGACACATGTGCCATGAGTCATGTTTAAAGTTATCTGTATCAATTTCATGTGTACCACACACACACACACACACACACACACACACACGCACATTTCTTATATAAACGTATTGCTTTTATCTTTATTGTACTTGCTTGTTGTACAGGGCGTGGCTGATCCTTACTAGGTCACATGACCATAACATGTCTGCAGGGTGTTCTGGTGCTATAATCTATATTTTATTGTTCTGCATTTTAAACTCTTTTTCATTTCGCTCTTCATAGAGTTTCTTCAAATCAAAAACAAAGAGCAAAACTCTTCTCTTACGGGACACACCGCAATCTGTCACAACATGTCCGTACAGATGGGATCTCTATCACCCAGGGCTGATTCTACTCAAACACTATGTGAATAATTACATGAATCACATACACATGTAAAACTAAACCTGTCCAAATAGGGGTTAAGCTTGCAGGTTTTAACCCCAAATGCAGCAATGAGTCAGGTCACGACCCGCTCGGGCCTTTACGGACCTGCTTCTATTTCTCACCTCGGCTAAAGACGATGCTCTCGTAGGGAATCTTGTTACGTGTCTCAAGGCTCGAGCAGTTCCAGCGATGCCCCCTGAACTGGTGCTGGCACTCATGGATGGCGATCTGGATTCCCTGGATGGCCGAGGCCGTGACGTCTGGGTTTCTCATGCACATATCCATCTGCTTCTTGGTCAGTCCGGGGAGCGTTAGACACACCGTGTTGGCATTCAGGATGGGCTCAATGTGCTTGGACAGCCCGATGATCGCGTTCGATTCTGACCTGGAAGAGAAGTGCGGACGAGTGTGACTCGTAAATATTATAAAATAAGCGCTTATGAAAAGCGAGATCTCTTAAAAATTGAAGTGCAACAAAGAAGTGCAAAATATCTCAGCATGATTTCATCTTCTCTTGTCACATACTGTATGAGACGTAAGTCACCCTGGATAAGAGCGTCTGCCAGAAGCCCAAATGCCAATGTAAATGTGTGAGATCTGATGAAATACGTTTAAGGATGTTACGATTCTAAATGAAGCTTGTTAGGAAGTCACAGAGAGTGTTAATGGCTTTATGGTGCACATAGTGTAACTGTTACGGCGAGATCACTAAGCTGAACTGTGAAGTAACCAGTTATTTATACAGCGGAATTTCACTTGACTGTTGACATGCTAAAAACATACAATCGGAAATGAGTGGAGACGAGCGGAGACAGTCGGAGATGAGTGGAGACAGACAGAGACAGGGAGAGACAAGCTGAGACAGGTGGAGACAAGCTGAGACAGGTGGAGACAGGTGGAGACAGGTGGAAACAGCAAGAGACAAGTGTAGATAGATGGAGAGCTTCCAGGTTTAGTTCTATCACATGACCACCATAACAGGATCTAACACTGTGTGGTTGGACAGGAGGTGTTGATTAATGCTCTGTAACAGCAGCTCTGACAGGTTTCTATTCGTGCAACAAACCGTTGATATAGCGAAGCTTTCTTTAAGGAGACGTTTCTGTAACCTGTATGGAAGGAGTCTCCAATATCAGTGCAGCGACATCCTCAGGGCAGAGAGGTTTACTCTTTCATTCCAGGAAAGTGATAAAATGAGGCTGGTGAGAGAATGATTAAAGCTGCTCAGTGTTTTATAACTTATTCAACTTCTAGTTATTAATTTGATAAAAAAAAAAAATGTAATTATATTAAACATGATTCAGGGACGATTAGCGAGCCAAAGCCGTGCGGTGCGTCACTCCTTCATGAGGTCGAGTATCTCTCAGTCTCTGCTCCTGATGTGTGACGTACAAAACCAGAAGAGCAGCTGATGATGTAACAAAGAGCTGAAACTCTCTCCTCCTCCTCCCACTGAGCGATTGAGCAGACCTACGTTTCTACGCATGATGTCGATTGATGCTGCCGTATCTCAGGAGCTTCTCACCCTGCGTGACTCAGGTCTCCTACAATGGGAGGTTGTTCACTAAACACACCCGCGTGGAGGTAATGAGATGTGGAGCAGGGTGGTTTATCTGTCGGCATGCGCGTGTGTTTAACTCTCGGCCAGGACACGCAGACGCTCGCGACGCCCAGGAGCTTTGAAGTCGAGTTTAATCTTTGAAGCAGTAATTCCTGTAATTCCAGTATTTATTACATTAGGGCATGTTTATGGTTGCAGAGCATGCACCTGACATCTGAGGGTAATTTCCTCCAGCCGTCTCACCCACGGCTTTCATTTCTCTCTGCTGTCTTTAACTCGTCACTGAAACCCAGGACTCGGCCGCGCTTACACACTTTAACGCTCGCACGAGAAATTACACACACGCCGGGTGCAAGACGTTGCTCAGGGGTTCCTATTAAACTGTCACGGGGAGCCACGGATCAGAACGCGTTCATAAATGCGTTCACGGTTCATCAGTTAGAGAGAGAGAGAGAGATGGAGAGAGATGGAGAGAGATGGAGAGACCTTTTTGACTTTAAAAATGCCTTTGATGTGTAAGTGTAGTACAGTTACATAGTTACTTTTTATTTATTTATTCCATATTAATTAAAGAACAGCCACATCGAGAGGCAGAGAGACGGGCGAGGAGAGAAAGGAAAAGAGAAAAAAGAGTTAGATAAGAACAGTCCGGCAGGGAGAGAAAGAAAGACACAAAGAGAAAGAGAAAGATAAAGCAACGGACAGAAAGAGAGAAACAAAGAGTAGCAGCAAGATGGACAAGGAGAGGGACAGAAAGAAAGAAAGAAAGACAGAAAGAGACGGACAGAGAGACGGACAGAGAGACGGACAGGGAGACGGACAGAGAGATGGACAGGGAGACGGACAGAGAGAGAGACAGAGAGACGGACAGGGAGACGGACAGAGAGACGGACAGGGAGACAGACAGCGAGACAGACAGCGAGACAGACAGAGAGACGGACAGGGAGACGGACAGAGAGACGGACAGGGAGACGGACAGGGAGACGGACAGAGAGACGGACAGGGAGACGGACAGAGAGAGAGACAGAGAGACGGACAGGGAGACGGACAGAGAGACGGACAGGGAGACAGACAGCGAGACAGACAGCAAGACAGACAGAGAGACGGACAGGGAGACGGACAGAGAGACGGACAGGGAGACGGACAGGGAGACGGACAGAGAGAGAGACAGAGAGACGGACAGGGAGACGGACAGAGAGACGGACAGAGATAAAGTGATGGATGAAAGAGAAGTTTCTCTGTGAGTGTCACAGAAGAGTGAGAGCTCGGTCAGATTCTCCTGCTTTCTTTACAGGACACACACGCACGTACACACACACACACACACACACACACACACACACACACATGCACACACACTGGCATTTCATCACCTTAATTTACTTCCTTGTGGTTTCATTAAGCCGCCCCGCAGTAACTGTAGAGCTCAGTGGAAGTGTTGAGATCAGGTTCTGCAGTGTGAATAATGAGTGTGTGAGCTGTTTGTTTAATTAAAGCAGTGAATAATCTGATCATTAAATCCAGCGCAGGTCACACACACACACACGCGCACACACGCACACACACACACACACACACACACACACACACTGCAGCCGGGTGTTTATTTAGCTGTCAATAACGTGTCGTGACTCTTCTCGCCTGTTTTGTGCTTGTGCGTGATTAGTGTGTGTGTGTGTGTGTGTGTGTGTGTGTGTGTGTGTGCGCGGTTTAAGGCAAACTCTTGCCCGGTCGCTCTACTTCTGACTCCTGCTTGTTTTGACGTCTGACCCACGCCTGTCTTTCTGGTTTGAATACAGATTATGTGAGATTGTCTCTGCATGTCTGTGTTCTCTCTCGATATGAATATTGGACGCAGCTTTATATAGAGAAACACCGATGTTAGACATGTGACCGTTTCAAAAGTGACTATTCACTATTTTCCCATATAAGCGCTTTCATTTTTCACATTATACACCGTCATAACGCTTGTGAAAGCGCTGTTTCTCTAAAATAAAACGATAGAACGATCGGATTGAGCCGCTGCGTAACCCGAGTCTGAATACCTGCAACTTTCCCACAGGACCTGATTGAAGACTCGATGCGATGGACCCCGAGTGATGGATGATGTCACACACACACACACACACACACACACACACACACACAGCTTAAAGGCGTAAACCTCACGGATGCAGCTGGAATGAGTCCCTCAGGTGGGATGTCAGATTAAATACTATCATACTTTGATAAAATGTCTCACGTGTGTTTAAACGCTGCTGATGGTGTAGAGAGTGTAGAGAGTAGAGCAGTCGTACCCCGAGCATGCGTCTACATTCTTTACAGCTGCCATAATCCCGTTAAACACGGCGATGACAGAAATAATAATGTGGCGAGAGTAATGAGTGAGATCACGTGTGTTAAGTGATACACAAATAAGTGTGAGGGTGCTGGAGCGAGGAGCCCGTGGCGCGGCGCGGCGTCAGCGAGACGAGGTGCTGATGAACCTCAACCTCAAGGGGTGGAACGATCAGCAGCTCGTCATGTGAAACTACAGCAAAAATATTTTAAAAATTATTGCTTGAACATTAATTAGTTTATCTTGTACAGTGTTGCAGGGGTCAGGAGTCTGTCCCAGGGGACTGGGGGGACGAGGCGGGGGACACCGCGCGCAGGTGCCAGCCTACAGCAGGGCACACACCAACAGCAATCAACCTACTGTACGGCTCTCTGGGAGGACACCGGATTTCCTGGAGGAAACCCAACAAGCACAGGGAGAACATGTAATCTCCACACACACACACACACACACACACACACACACACACACACACACACACACACACACACACACACACACACACACACACACAGAGTGGGGGTGTGACACCACCCAGTGCTAATCATGACGCCACCTTTCTGTCTGCTTGTTTTAGTTTTTCGACTAATCAGTAAATATCTGAATAAATAAATCTTCCTCTTATCATATTGCGCGTTTTATTCCCACCCTGTGATCAGCTGACGTTTTTCCTGAATCATCTACAGCGATCTCCTTCCCTTCAGTAAAGTGACTGAACCTGTTCCAACCTCTGAACCTGCACTTAAAGGTAATTGTGTTACTTGGAACTTGTTTCCATTCAGCTCTGATAATCGGCGTGTTATTACACATGCGGTGGAGCGACGGCGTCTCTTTCTCTCCTCCACCTTGACCTTTCATTTCTGTGTTTCTAAGTGAAGTGCAAATAAATTAATGAACGAACAAAAGTATTGGAAATCACTCAGTCGTCTGGAGTAGCGGACGGAGAGAGAGAGAGAGAGAGAGAGATGTGATGAAAAATAAATAATTAATAAATTAAAAAGTGTATTGAGGGAGGAGATAAAAGAAGAAGATTATATAGAATGCTGAATAAATGGGAAGGGAAAAGAGAAGAAAGATGGAAGAGGAAGAGGAGAAGAAAAAGAGAAAATGTAGACCAGAAGAAAGATAAAAAAAAAAAAAAGGTTAAGAAAAAGAGATAAAAACAATAAGGAGATAAGGAACACAGAGTAACAGGTGTGAAGAAGGTGAGACGGTGAAAGAGGAGAAGAAACATGGAAAAACAGAATGAGAAAGTTTAAGAGGTAGAACATGAGGTGATGAAGAAAAAAGAGTGAAATACAGGAGAAGAGAGAAACAGAAAACTGATCAGTGAGAAGAAGAAGAAGAAGAAGAAGAAGAGCAAAAAATGATGGAGGTGGAAATATCTTGAATATAAGAACATTTATCTGTATTTTCTTAAAATAACTTCACAAACAAACCAAATAGAAGATTATTAATCTGAGTTCTAATAAAATTTTACTCACATTTTAAGCCAATTAACTTTTTTGATCTTACTGACAGAGAATTTTGCTATTTTAAAGAATTTATTTATTGAAAGAAGCAAAATCATCTGGCAATAAGAAAATTCAAAAATGTTTCACGTGCAAAGGAGAAATAAAGAGTAGACAGGAAAGGAGGATAAATCAGGAGAAGAGAAAGTTAAAGAGATGATGAAGAGAAAAAATAAGATTTTTAAGATTAAGCAGAGAAAAGGGGAGGAAATGTAAAAAAAAAAAAAAAAAAAGATCGGATAATAGCATTAAAAGATAACATATAAGATATAATCAAGCGTTATTCATCCCACAGTGGGGAAATGTCTAAGTTTCTGAGATGATGGAAGAGGAGAAGAACATACCTGTGGAGGAGAAAGGAGAGAAGGTGGAAGAGGAGGAACGCTCTCATCCTGAAGTTCTCCATCCAAAAACTCACAAAAAAAAAGGCAAATCACAACAAAGTGGAACAAAGTAAAAGAGTGAAGAGTGTTCCGGTAGGGACTGAGGTCCAGCTCCTGATAGGAAAGATCAGCAGATGTTCCTCAGACAAGTTCTTCTATGAGCTGGATGCTGGAGAACTCGGCTCGTGTTCCTGTGTGAGATCAGACCAGCTGCAGGACGAGAAGCTCTCTCATCGCTTTAAAACTTTCCTCCAGGTGAGTTCCTTCTGCACCTTTATGGTGTGTGTGTGTGTGTGTGTGTGTGTGTGTGTGTAGAGTGTGTGTGGAGAGCAGCTGGAGCAGAATCTGTGCAGGATAACTCTCAGTGTGTGTGTGAGAGAGAGAGAGAGTGTGTGTATGAGTATGTGTGTGTGTTTGTGTGTGTGTGTGTGTAGAGTGTACTGTGAACCTCGTGCTTGTGTTGTTGGTCTCATTCTGAGCCTCGAGAAGCGCGTGCAGTTTCTCCAGCCCACAGCGTCACCACACACACACAAACACGCCCCCACGTGCACACACACTGGCAGTGCGGGCAGCAACACGCACAGAGTAGAGAGGAAAAACCCCTGCGGAGGAGGTGGTGTGTGTGTGTGTGTGTGTGTGTGTGTGTGTGTGTGTGTGTGTGTGTGTGTGTCTTTTAAGTGTTTTAAGTGTGATTTATGTCTTAATTTTATCATTGTATGTTAGGAGACATAAATGCAGAGAAAGAAAAGGAGATAAATTTAAGTTAATAGTAGGAGAGAGGGAGAGATAGAGAAAGAAAAGGAAAAGAAAGACATAAACAAGGGAAAGACGGATAGGGGTTTGCTGAGGGAACGAGAACAAAAAGAGTCACAGACAGTCACAGAGATAGATAGATAGATAGATACTTATAGTACAGCAAAAGTTTGGACACCCCTTCTCATTCAGCGAGTTTTCTTTCTTGTGTTCTTTATCGTGTTCTTTAGCCCAAACGCGTCTCTTCTGCTTGTCGCCTGTCCTTAGCAGTGGTTTCCTAGCAGATATTCTAGCATGAAGGCCTGATTCACACAGTCTCCTCTTAACAGTTGTTCTAGAGATGTGTCTGCTGCTAGAACTCTGTGTGGCATTGACCTGCTCTCTGATCTGAGCTGCTGTTAACCTGCGATTTCTGAGGCCGGTGACTCGGATGAACTTATCCTCCGCAGCAGAGGCGACTCTCGGTCTTCCTTTCCTGGGCCGGTCCGCATGTCAGCCGGTTTCTTCGTAGCGCTCGATGGTTTTTGTGACTGCACTCGGGGACACTTTCAAAGTTTTTCCGATTTTTCCGACTGACTGACCTTCATTTCTTAAAGTAATGACGGCCGCTCGTTTTTCTTCACTTAGCTGCTTTTTTCTTGCCATAATACAAATTCAACCTCTTTGAATGAGAAGGTGTGTCCAAACTTTTGGTCTGTACTGTATACAAACAAGATTTAAGAAAAAAGAAAGAAAGATCACGCTGTTCCACAGATTCCAAGGCTTGTAAGAATAGATAATATAATTGTGTGGTTCACTGTGTCAAATACAGCCGACAGGTCCAGGAGGATGAGGACAGATGATAGTTTAGTTGATCTAACAGTATAGAGCTTGTCGTTGACAGCCAGAAGGCCGGTCTCTGTGTAATGTCCCACTTTGAATCCAGATTGGTTGGGATGAATTAATGCAGCTAAATCAGGATTGAACTGTGATTAAACACACTTTTTGGAAAGCTGAGTTAAATTTCACTTTCCACACCCAGGTCTGTTGAATCAAGAAATCACTTGTCTGACAAAGTGAAGCACAATAAAAATAAATAATGATAAAAAAACATCATGCTGCAATCAAAAGCAATTCAAGAACAGAAGAGAAAAAAAGTAAATTAACATGCACCT
Source organism: Clarias fuscus (assembly GCA_030347435.1). Lineage (NCBI taxonomy): Eukaryota > Metazoa > Chordata > Actinopteri > Siluriformes > Clariidae > Clarias > Clarias fuscus. The sequence continues at coordinate 39,348,843 of CM059209.1, read as the reverse complement.
GTCTGGAAAGATTTACCAAGCCATCTCTAAGGCATTTATCATTCAACAGTATGAAAGAGACTGGGGCCCAAAATGGCATCCATGGAAGGTGAAAGCTGCTGTTGACCAAAATGAACACAAACACTCATTTCACATTTGTCAAATAAAATATCTTGATTATCCCCAAGACTTTTGTACAAATACTCTGTAAACGTATGAGACAAATCTAGTTTAAATCTAACATCATTCTATTTATTAAAAAGAACATCATACCAACAGTAGGACATGGTACAGATGTTGCCATTAAGAATACACATTTTTCCCCGCAATTCGTTGCGCGCCATGCCGTGAAATCCCAAGCGACATTCGTGAATTTAAATAAATGGGTTGTGCTTCACTGAATATCTGCCAGATGTCACATGAAAGGGCTTTATCTAAAAGCCAGACTAAGTACAGTGAAGAATTGTTTATAATTAGTTAGCTTAACATGTCTTGGGTTACTTTGTTGTAACCCTGTTCACTGAAAAAGCAGGAATGTGATGCTGCGTGAAAACGCTATTGGAACATGTCTTTGTTCAACTGGTTGTGAAGCCTGTGTGTATCAAACACGCCAAATTTCGGCTTATATAATCTCGTTCAGGTGACGTCATCTGATGAGGTGCACCTGCGGGTTATAAATAGGAGTGAACTGGAAACATCCTCAGGTCAATTTTTGTCTGAAAGGATGTCTGGTCATGCCAGCAGTGCGGCATTGGAGCGCAGCATCTCGTTCCCTCTTTTTCAGGGAATAGGGTTACAACAAAGTAACCTGAGATGTTCCCTTTCGAAAACTACACTCGATGCTGTGTGAAAACGATAGAACGAAAATACTGCCGCCGCCGCACTGCAAGTGTCCGGACCCCCAGGTTGTGTTGCATGTGCGTACAATAGCCAAAGAAGTGAAAAGATGGATAAGTGAAATGGTGGTGCTGAAGTCATTCTCCAGGGAACAACTGTGACATGCTCAGAGTATGACATCAGAGTTGATTCCAGAGTTGATCCTCATGTCCCCTATAGTTGACTATGGCTTTTTTCGAGTTTGAAGCAGAGGCTGATGTGCAAATTCCCAAATAACTCAACAGTCTCAGACATAACTTTGGTATGCTGACTTGAGGACCTGCGAGCTTGAAGTAGCATGGACATCCAAACTAGAAAATCTGACAAATGTGTGCGGAGAGGACCAACCTGCTGCATCACACACTTGCTGCAGGGGGACACCTCTTGCCAGAGTAATTGATGAGGCAATCCCCCAGGTCGAATGAGTCCTGATTCCTAGAAGTGAAGTGTGACCACGCGCCTCGTAGGCTAGGTCAATAGCATCTCTCACTCAATATGACAGCGTTTGTCTAGTGGCAGGCGCCCCCCGGTTGCAGCCCCCATACCAAATGAAAAGCTGCTCTGACTTATGCCACTGGCTAGTGCAGTGGACGTAAATCTGAAGAGCATGTACTGGACTCAGTAAGTGAAGTCTTTCCTCCACCGGAGCCGTAAAAGGCAGAGGACAGAAGGCTTCGAGAACAACTGGGTGCATGGTCGAAAATGGAACTTTCGGAAGACAATTCGGGTAAGGATGCAGAATAGCTTTGACTAGCCCAGGGGCAAAGTCTAGGCAGGGTAAGCATGCAGATCTCCAATTCTCTTCAGAGAAGTAATGGCCATAAGAAAAAACATCTTAAGAGTCAGAAGCCTGACAGGCGAAAGGGGTGTCAATCAGACCTTCAAGCATAATCGCTAAGTCCCAAGAAGGGGCCCTCACTCTAGTGGGTGGCCTCAATTGTTTAGCTCTATGAATAAAGTGGGTAACTAAAGGGTGCTTTCCCACAGAAACGCCATCGGTCAGAACATGACAAGCCAAAATAGCGGCTACGTACTTTCTGAGAGTACTAGGGCATAAGCCCGAGGACAACTTTTCTTGCAGGAACTCCAGCCATGAAACAATTCAGTGGACTGTGTCTACATGTTTTGCCATGCACCAACTTTCAAATACACTCCATTTGAGGGCATAAATTCTTCTAGTGGAGGGAGCCCTGGCACTTAGAAAGGTTTCAATTACGCTGGCTGGAAGACCAGCATCTCTTAGTTGGTCCCCCTCAGGGGCCAGACATGAAGGTTCTAGAGCTCGGGCCGGGGATGAAATATTGTCCCCTGCGTCTGAGACAAAAGATCCTTCCTCACTGGAATCACACACGGTGACCCATCGAGGAGAGATATTAGATCTGAGAACCACACTCTGTTCGGCCAATGGTGCGCTATGGATAAAAGGTGCAAACCCTGTTGACAGACCCTCGCCAGGACTCCCGGGAGCAGAGCTATTGGAGGAAATGCATAAAGTCGTAATCTGGGCCACGTATGGGCCATCGGGTCCAGACCCAAGGGAGCTGGATGAGTCAGAGAGTAGTAAAGGGGACATTGTGTTGTTTCTTGCGAGGCGAAGAGGTCCACCTCTGCTACATAAAATCTTTCCCAGATTTGACTACTTCAGGGTGGAGTTTCAGTTCCCCATGTGTCACAGCTTGTCTGGATAGCAAGTCTGCTCCCACATTCATATGCCCCGGAATGTAAATCGCCCTGAGGGACAGGAACTTGTCCTGTGCCCAAAGCAGAACCTGGTGCGCTAGCTTGCTCAAGCAGAGCAAAGGCAGTCCGCCCTGGCGATTTATGAAGGAGACTACCGTAGTGTTGTCCACCCGCACTAGGACATGGAAGCTTCTCAACTGCTGGAGGAAGTGTTTCAGGGCCAGAAATAGAGCCATCATTTCGAGGCAATTGATGTGCAATGCAAGAAAATGACCTCTCTGGCTCCCTTGGGCTGGACGGCCATCTAAGTCCGCACCCCAGCCCGTGAGGGAAGCGTCTATCATTAGCATCTTGTGACAACAAGATTAGATTCTTAGATTAGATTAGATTCAACTTTATTGTCATTGCACATAGTCACAAGGCAACGAAATGCAGTTAGCATCTAACCAGAAGTGCAAGTTAGCAGTGCAATATAAACATATATACAGATCTATAGAAACTTGTATGATAGAATTAAGGTCTATGTATAAATTGTATTACAGAAAGAAAAAAAAAGAAAAAAAAAATATATGTACATGAATATACACTGTAAAGTGAGCATAGATGGATAAATTAATGTACAGAAGAGTTGTAAATCTACAGATATGTCTGATTATAAATATGTGGAATAAAGATATACAGAAACTATATATAGGTGAATTTACATTATGTGCAATAGTATGAATATGCATATGAATAAATATGAGTAATTTAACCGCTGGATGTGAATGCAGAGTATACCTATACACACATCTACATATATGAATATACACATATTGGTATACAGTCCATGTGCAGACTGTACAAATGAATGAACGGGAAGTATTTACAAAGGTATTAAACAGGAATGTTGGTTATCAATGATGGTGGTACCGTCTATGTAAGGGGGACAGTGAATTTGTGTTCAGTAAGGTAACCACTGTGGGGTAAAAACTGTTCCTCAGCCTGCTGCTCTTGGTTTTTAGGCATCTGAACCTTTTTCCAGAAGGAAGGAGAGAAAACAGTTCATGTGCAGGGTGAGAGGTGTCTTTCACGATGCTTTGTGCTCTACGCAGACACCTCCTCTTGTAGACTTCCTCAATGCCAGGAAGTGGGGTACCAGTGATACGCTGAGCAGTTTTTACCACCCTTTGGATGGATTTACGGTCCGAGACAGAGCAGTTACCATACCAGACTGTAATGCAGCTGGTTAGTATGCTCTCTATTGCACAACGGTAGAAATTGTTCATTATGTCTTTAGAAAGGTGATTCTTCCTTAATAGTCTAAGAAAGAAGAGGCGCTGGGAAGCTTTCTTGAGGAGACTGGTGGTGTTAGTGGACCAAGTCAAATCCTCAGAAATGTGTATCCCCAAGAACTTGAAGTTTGTAACACGGTCGACCCTTGTCCCGTTGATGTAGACAGGGGAGTGTGTGTTACTCCTTCTCCTTCTAAAGTCCACAATGAGTTCCTTGGTCTTACTGGTGTTCAGGAGCAAGTGGTTGTCAGCACACCACTCGGCCAAGTGCTTTACCTCTGCCCTGTAGTTAGTCTCATCATTGTCATTGATGAGGCCAATCACTGTCGTGTCATCTGCAAACTTAATTATGGTATTAGAACCATGCATAGGGCTGCAGTCATGTGTGTACAGTGAAAACAGGAAGGGGCTCAGTACACAGCCTTGTGGCACACCAGTGTTCAGGATTATGGTTGAGGAGAGAACGTTATTAGCTTTAACATTCTGTGGTCTGTTGGTCAGAAAATCCAGTATCCAGCTGCATAGAGAGGTGTTGATTCCGAGATCAGTAAGCTTACTGATCAGCCTGGAGGGGATGACTGTGTTGAACGCTGAGCTGAAATCCACGAACAACATTCTTGTGTAAGTGTTCTTATTATCCAGGTGAGAAAGTACCGTGTGCAGTGTTAGGGAGACAGCATCTTCAATGCTCCTATTCTCCCGGTAGGCGAACTGATGAGGGTCCAATGTGGGTGGAAGGCTTCTCTTGAGATGTGCTAGGACTAAACGCTCAAAGCACTTCATGAGTATTGGTGTCAGTGCTACTGGGCGGTAATCATTAAGGCACATAGGTTTGGAGTGTTTAGGCACAGGCACAATGGAGGTGGATTTAAAGCAAGTAGGCACTGTTGATTGACGTAGGGACAGATCAAAGATGTCTGTCATGACTTCAGTCAGCTGTTCAGCACAGGTTCTGAGCACACGTCCAGGTATTCCATCAGGGCCAGCTGCTTTCCGATTGTTTATCTTGCTGAAGGCAGCAGAGACTTCTGCGGTGGAAAGAGAGAGAGGCTGACAGTTCACAGGCGGTATCAATGTAGTGATTGTCTCCTGAAGACTCTGATCAAAGCGAGCATAAAAGTTATTTAGCTCATTGAGGAAGGAGATTTCGGTTGATATGTTTGCAGAGTGGGCGGGTTTGTAGTCACTGATGGACTGGATGCCCTGCCACATACGCCGAGGATCAGAGTTGATGAAGTGATCTTCGATCCTCAGCTTGTAGCTCCACTTGGCCTTATCGATACCCCTTTTCAGGTTAGCTCTGGATGCACTGTAGGCCTGTGCATCTCCTGATCTGAAGGCAGCATTCCGTGCCTTGAGCAGGAGACGAATTTCCCTATTCATCCATGGCTTCTGATTAGGGTATGTTGTAATCTGCTTCACAGTTGTTACATTGTCAATGGTGGCTTTGATGTGATCCAGAACAGAAGAGGTGTATAGATTTATGTCCGTGTGAGAATCAGAAGTCGCTTGAGAGGCAAACCTACTCCAATCCGTATGATGAAATCGGTCCTGAAGTATAGTGTCTGTTTCTTCAGTCTACACTCTGATAGATGTAACTGAGGGCTTCACACGTTTAATGAGCGGAGTGTATTTGGGGAGCAGGAACAAAGAAAGGTGATCAGACTGTCCCAGGTGGGGGAGGGTTAAAACTCTGTATGCCTCGGCTATATTTGTATAGACATGATCCAGAGTTTTGCTACCTCTAGTATGACAGTCCACATGTTGAAAAAACTTTGGGAGTACTGTTCTCAAGTTAGAGTGATTAAAATCCCCTGCAACAATGAAAGCAGCCTCAGGATAAACAGTCTGTTGTTTGCTAATAGCTTCATGCAGCTCTTTCATAGCATTCTTAGCATTAGCATCCGGTGGTATGTATGCAGCAGTTATAACTATAGTAGTAAACTCCCTCGGTAGATAGAAGGGTCTACATTTAATCATTAAAAATTCCACATCAGCAGAACAATGACTCACAACAACAGTGCAGTTAGTGCACCAGGCTTTGTTTACATAAATACATAAACCTCCACCTTTGGTCTTCCCGGAGCCTTCTGTTGTCCTGTCCGCACGTAGAATGAAGCATCCAGCTAGCTCAGTTGTGCTATCAGGAATGTCACTGTTCAGCCATGTTTCCGTAAATATTAAGATGTTGCAGTCCGTTAATTTCTTGCTGTTGGCGATACGGAGTCGTAGTTCATCCATCTTATTCACCAGAGACCGCACATTAGCAAGGAAAATGCTCGGTAAGGAAAGCCGGTGTGGTGTTAGCCTTAGGTTAACCCGCAGCCCTCCTCGCTTCCCCCGCCTTTGTTTACGGTCTCTTCGCCGTCTACGAGCACCTCCGCCTGGCCGAGGATAGCCCGTAGCCTCCGATGGCTTGTAGATCTCAAAGGGAATGAGTCGACTGTTTGTTGCTTGTAATCTGATGTCTAAAAGTTCTTGTCTACTATATGAGGTTATACAGAGTGCGTTTTGCGCAAATAAACTAATTATGACCAGGATAATAACTACTAAACTGCAGTTTCTAGAGAGACGCCGAGCCTCGCGTTGTGCACGCGCCGCCATCTTGAGATGGACCTAAAGTGGGTTCCAAAGTCAAAAACCGTTGTCTGAACCACATAGAAAGGGTACGAAGCCCCTGTGCGTAATCCTTATTTGCCTCTGAGGATTGGCCCTTGAGTGAAATCCCCTGGCTCCTAGCCACAACTGAAATGCTCTCATGTCCAGAAGGACCAAGGGTATCACTGTGGACGCAGCTGCTATGAGACCTAAAGATCTCTGAAAGTGACGACTAGTCACTTTCTGGCCTATCTTGATTTCCTTCAGGGTGTTGAGGATGGATTTGACATGAGCGGGAGACAGCTGTGCCCGCATTGTGATCGAATCTCACGTGACAGGAAAGAGAACGCTTTTCATGGCTAAAGAATGGAGTTGAGCTAGGACGACATCCGGATGTCGAAGCGCTAGCTCCTGAGACTGAGCCAGAATCAGCCAGTCGTCTATGTAATTCAAAAAACGGATGCCCTGGAGTCGTAAAGGAGCCAGAAATGCAGCCATGCATTTTGTATATTTGCAGGGTGACAGAGCTAGGCCAAATGGAAGGGCCCGATACTGGTAAGCCTCGCCCCTGAAAGCAAACCTCAGGAACTTCCTGTGCTGTGGCAATATTTCTAAATGGAATCAAGAAATACTAACTATAGTAGCCTGACTCTCTGTCTGGGAGGGGAACATGTTCCATGGCCCCTTTTCCCACCAAAGTCTGTAATTCCTGAATCAACAGATGTGCTCGTTCCGGTTTCATGGAAGTGGAGACCATGCCGTTGAAACACGGAGGACGATGTGCAAACTGAATCCTGAAGCCTCTCTCTACAGTCCTTCGTACCCAAGGAGATATGCCTGGCAGTAGTTTCCACGCTGCCAGTTTCCCCGAAAGGGGCACAAGTTTTGACACTTCGGCTAGATGGGGGGGGGGGTGTTATATGTTTGGCATCCTGAAACGTGGCAGGAGCATCCAACATTTCGTTCGGTGCTCCCCACGACACCCCCACGGTCCTGAGCACATAAGCCTCAGGACTTCTTTTTTGCTGAGAGAATGCTCCTCAGGTCCGGTCTTCTTGAGACAGATTGCGAAGAGCGGCAAGCCCCACCCCAGTCTCTAAGAGGGGGTGTCTGGCTGGTCACACTCTGCACACCCTCTGCGCCTCACACCTTGTGAGAGCCAGACCTGGTCGGAAAGACACCTCCCAAAGACCTGGTCATATAGTTTCGCCTCCCGAAACCTAGTGGCGACAGAATTAACAGCGTTGCCAAAAAGGCCGGAAAGCGAGATGGGGGCATCAAGGAGGACAGCACGATCCTTATCCTTAATGCCCGTGAGGTTTAGCCACAGATTCCTCTCTGGCCATGGCAGCCATAGAATGGCCAATAGCACGGCAATAAGGAAAATACACATTTTTTATTTCAATACTCACTCTCACTCATCATCTCTACCGCTTAATACTGTACTCCTGGTAGGCCTGGAGCCTATCCCAGGAGACTTAGGGCACAAGGCGAGGTACACCCTGGACAGGGTGCCAATCCATCGCAGGGCACACACACACTCACACACTATGGGCAATTTGGGAACGCCAATTAACCTAACCTACATGTCTTGGACTGTGGGAGGAAACCCACCAAGCACAGGGAGAACATGCAAACTCCATGCACACAGAGAGGGGAATCGAACCTGGACTGTGGAGGTGCAAGGCCACAGTGCTAACCTCTACACCACCGTGCCACCTTGATTCAATACAGTTTTATTAAATATAGAATATAGCAGACAGTATATGGCAACTGGTCACTCAAAGTCTTTGCAAAAGTAAGTATGCTTTTTTTTTTTTAAAAAAGAGGAAAAATCGATCTTCTCTTTTTAAGGAGTTATTTAATTTTTTCTCTTATATGTTTTTTGTTGCGGGCAGTGGGGTGGAATTTCCTAGCAACAGCATCGGAAATTGCTTGATGCAGATTGGAGGGCAGTGCGTTTTTCCCCTGGAACCATCATAGTTCACCGAACCTGCCCAGTTCTGGTAAACGTTGAGCGAAATCAACCTTTTAAACAAACCAACATAATATATATAAACTCTTGCTATGGTACTTTTACTACGCTGAAGTACCATTTAAAGCTATTTATTCATTTATTTTTTATTTTCTTACTCACTTAGAGAAATAATGTTTGATTTCAAATGCAGATTGACATGTATATCACCTTGATAACTAGCGATTGCTTTAGTAAAGGGCTCTAAAACAGCGGCAATATGAATGACAATGGAATATTACAGAACATGCGAGTTGACGCCCATGCAACGATCACAAACCATTAAAATGTTGGATATGAATTAAAATACTACAGATATATACAGTATATAATTCAAATCCAACCTTTTAGCACATTCTTAAATGTTATTTATTATCATGCTTTTCACTACTACTACTAATGATAACACTGAATGGAGAAAGCGCAGTCAAAGAACTATTATTGTAGGAGAGAAGAAAATTAAGAATAAATACATATCAGTATTTAAAGTTTGAGCTTGACACGTTTATGAGCTCTGTCGCTTGCTGTCATGGGCGCCTAAGAGAGAGAACACATTTGTGGCTTTAGTAGACACACAATACTTCAGATAGAAACACGGCTGCCCCCTACAGGTAATGAATGGCATTTTCACAGTTTCCCGCGAGCTGCTACAGAAGTGCACGAGATCCCTTTTCTCAAAACGTGCGTTCTTAATGGCTAGATCTTTAGTGGTAGTGTGGTCGTCTGGGGCTTTAATCCATTCTGGAGGTGAGTTCTTAAAGCAAAATTACATATTGCAAAACACACATTTTCAAATAGGAAGTAATTAAGAAAGTGGCTGCATTTTCTTTTTAATAAAAAAATATAAATCGGTCATATCTGAGCTAGTCAGCTAATTAGATCTCTTAGATAGCTAGCTCGCTCCGGTAGAGTTGTGTTGTTAATGTATGTTTTTGCATGTATGTAGCACCTTGGTCCTGGAGGAACATTGTTTCGTTTCACTGTGTACTGAACTGTATACACACGCGGACAAAATTGTTGGTACCCTTCGGTCAATGAAAGAAAAACTCACAATGATCACATAAATAACTTTAATCTGTCAAAAGTAATAATTTAAAAAAAATTCTATGAATGTTAACCAATGAAAGTCAGACATTGCTTTTCAACCATGCTTCAACAGAATTATTTTAAAAAATAAACTCATGGAACAGGCCTGGACAAAAATGATGGTACCCCTAGAAAATACTGAAAATAATGTGACCAAAGGGACATGTTAATTCAAGGTGTGTCCACTAATTAGCATCACAGGTGTCTACAATCTTGTAATCAGTCATTGGGCCTATATATAGGGCTCCAGGCTGTCACTGTGTTGTTTGGTGACATGGTATGTACCACCTCAACATGGACCAGAGGAAGCGAAGGAAAGAGTTGTCTCAGGAGATTCGAAAGAAAATTATAGACAAGCATGTTAAAGGTAAAGGCTATAAGACCATTTCCAAGCAGCTAGATGTTCCTGTGACTACAGTTGCACATATTATTCAGAAATTTAAGATCCATGGGACTGTAGCCAACCTCCCTGGACGTGGCCGCAGGAGGAAAATCGATGACAAATCAAAGAGACGGATAATCCGAATGGTAACAAAAGAGCCCAGAAAGACTTCTAAAGAGATCCAAGGTGAACTTCATGCTCAAGGAACATCAGTGTCGGATCGCACCATCCGTCGTTGTTTGAGCCAAAGTGGACTACATGGGAGACAACCAAGGAGGACACCATTGTTGAAAACAAATCATAAAAAAGCCAGACTGGAATATGCCAAACTACATGTTGACAAGCCACAAAGCTTCTGGGAGAATGTCCTATGGACAGATGAGACAAAAATTGAACTTTTTGCCAAGGCACATCAGCTCTATGTTCACAGACGGAAAAATGAAGCATATCAAGAAAAGAACACTGTCCCTACTGTGAAACATGGAGGAGGCTCTGTTATGTTCTGGGGCTGCTTTGCTGCATCTGGCACAGGGTGTCTTGAATCTGTGCAGGGTACAATGAAATCTCAAGACTATCAAGGGATTCTAGAGAGAAATGTGCTGGCCAGTGTCAGAAAGCTGGGTCTCAGTCGCAGGTCATGGGTCTTGCAACAGGACAATGACCCAAAACACAGCTAAAAACCCCCAAGAATGGCTAAGAGGAAAACATTGGACTATTCTAAAGTGGCCTTCCATGAGCCCTGACCTCAATCCTATTGAGCATCTTTGGAAGGAGCTGAAACATGCTGTCTGGAAAAGGCACCCTTCAAACCGGAAACAACTGGAGCAGCTTGCTCATGAGGAGTGGGCCAAAATACCTGCAGAGAGGTGCAGAAGTCTCATTGACAGTTACAGGAATCGTTTGATTGCAGTGATTGCCTCAAAAGGTTGTGCAACAAACTATTAAGTTAGGGGTACCATCATTTTTGTCCAGGCCTGTTCCATGAGTTCATTTTTTTTTATAATTCCGTTGAAGCATGGTTGAAAAGCAATGTCTGACTTTCATTGGTTAACATTCATAGAATTCTTATTTATTATTACTTTTGTCAGATTAAAGTTATTTCTGTGACCATTGTGAGTTTTTCTTTCATTGACCGAAGGGTACCAACAATTTTGTCCACGTGTGTATGGTTGGAATGACAATAAAAGCCTACTTGAGACTACTTCTTGATGCCCTCCTTGATATCATGTAGCGCAGCCACATAATAGATTTTAATAAAGCTGCCAATCATTTTTTATATGCTGTTATATAATTATATAGTGCTCCATCAGTGATGTTTTGATTCCATGTTTTTACTCTTTCTCCAAATCATGAGGAGAATCCTGGTGACAGAAGTTGGCCAGGTGATCATGTTTATATGTATACAACCAGTAGACTGTGAATCCTGCTATCTCTTTGCAGATGCATAAAAATTGGATTACTCACCATTAGGACAGTGTCACAGGACAGCAGTTTTGCATCATCATCCTCCCGGATTAACTCATAAAGCTGATGAGGCCGATACAATACTCCCGCACTAACCCAATCAGCCTGACATAATGATCTCCAGCCTTGTGCTCGTCAACATTCTCACCTGAGTTAACAAGACGATTACTGAAATGATCTCAGCAGCTCCTTTAATGACAGCAATGAAATGTAGTGGAAAGTTTTTTTTTTTTCGGGATTAAGTTAATTTTCATGGCAAAGAAGGACTATGCAATTCATCTGATTACTCTTCATAACATTCTGGAGTATATGCAAATTGCTATTATAAAAACTTAAGCAGCAACTTTTCCAATTTCCAATATTTATGTAATTCTCAAAACTTTAATCTGTAATCTCGGTTAATTAATACCAGCGTTACAAACATTCTCGGGATCATGGTTCTATGTTTTCACTACATCTTGCACAAAAAAGCAAAATGCAAAACCCCCCCACAACAAATTATGTTAACTCGCTTTGCTTGGATTTCCACCGATGCAATTTTGCAGCTAGCGGAAGTACTCGCGACCAGCTTGTCCACTGTACATTTAACTTTTCTAATCTGCTAATCTGATGAAGCGCTCCATCATTCTCCTTCTCGGAGAAATAGCTCTTACATAACCTAGGAGTGTGTTTGGGGTCATTGTCTTGGTGGAAATCAAATGAAGTCCCACTAAGTGCAAATGCTACAAAATGCTGTAACCATCCTGGTCAGGTGTGCACTCAATTTTGACTAAGTCACCAACAGTGTCACTAGCAAAGCACCGCCACACCTTCTCCTCTATGCTTCACAGTGAGAAGCTCACTCACATATGATCTATACCGCTTTATCCTGTATACAGGGTCGCGGGGGCCTGGACCCTATCCCAGGAGACTTAGGGCACAAGGCGGGATTCACCTGGACAGGATGCCAATCCAAAACAAGGCACACACATAAACACAAACCTACATACTCAGTCAAACACTACAGGCAACTTGTGAATGCCAATTAGCCCAATTTGCAGGTCTTTGGATTGTGGAAGCTAACATGAGTACCTGGAGAAGCACACCAAGCACAGGGAGAAAATGCAAACTCCATGCACACATAGACAGGAATCAAACCTAGCCGGGAATTGAACCTGGACCCTGGAGGTGTAAGGCAACAGTGATAACCACTAAGCCACCATGCTACCACTAACAAAGACACAGGGGTTTGAAACTAACTGTTGTGTAAAAACCTATTTAACCAGCACTGATACATCATACATCGCAGCAGAGTTTTCTTAATCAGCAAAACCAATGTAGCAAAGCTGAGAGCAACGCTAATGCACTAGTAATCCTCACTGACAGATGTGACAGGTGTGCTAACGGCTTGCTGATGTAAAGGTGTGTTACATTACACGTTTTAGAAAGAGGACAAAGCCTGGGGTATTTGCTACCTCAGCACTCAGTGCCTTTTCCCAGGGTGTGTGTGTGTGTGTGTGTGTGTGTGTGTGTGTGTGTGTGTTCTGACTTATGATCTTATGCGCTTTAGTTGTAATGACTATTAATTAATCACTATATGTTGCAGAGGATGATTCATCACACTCGCTTTGTTGTGTGCAAGGGCAGAGAAGGCTTGTTTTTTTTTTTTTCAAGAGATACATGTATGACATAAACAGTGCAATAAAAAATACACTGTATAACCAAAAGTATGTGCACCCATGCACTCCCATACGTGCCTGTTGAAAATTCCATCCCCTTTCCAGGTTTATGTCTCCTGTGTTATAATGCACTTCACTCTTTTCTACTGTGGAGGCTGTACACTTGATGTTGGAGCATGGATGTTTATTCACACACTCTACAGGATGTCGAGGAGGCTCCAGTTCCAGTTCATCCCAAAGCTGGGGTTCAGTGGGGTTGAGTTCAGTCAGGGCTCTGTGCAGGAAACTCAAGTTCTTCCACTCCAACTTTAACTTCACACACCATGGAGCTCATCATGAAGCTGGCTTCGTGGATCTCACAGGAGATTTCATCATGCTGGATAAAGGTTTGGATTTCTTAGGGACAGTGAAGGGGAACTGTAGCGCTATAGGAAGCACAGAGATGTTCTATACAACCATATGCTTTAAAATTTGTGTCAAAAGTCATGACCAAAATTGTTCTACAAACAGGAATTTCATCTTGAGCAATCAACATGGGTGTTGTACGTTTAGTGCACTAAGATTTAAAAAAAAAATATTTGTATCCTACAGTAATTAAATGCTGCTCTATTGGGTAATATTTTTTACATTCTTTGCTTTTGATTGTCTTAAATTTTGTTTTAGCAAAACCAGCTCTGCTGAAAGCAGTGCTAGTCGAGTTATCTCCACATTTGTATCTCCTTGCCAGGTTATACATCACGCAAACAACACCACACCCCAAAAGTAATGAGCTGATTGCGTATACTAGGGCATGAAACGATTGTTGATGGTTTTTTTCACGCTTAAAGACAAAGTCAAAGAAACAGCAACACAATGGGTGTTGAGAACTGACAGTCTCCTAACATTTGTTGGGTTTCCCTGTATAGTAAATATAATAAATAGCTTTGAGTCATCACTAATGAGTATCTCATAAATCACCTGTCACTATTTCTTAAGAGTTTAGTTAGAGGAGTGTGTGGTGTTCATCTAATAAGACTATCTGTGGACAGTTATGGCATTTGGCAGAATGCCTTCTCCAGAGTAACTTACATTTACAGTGGAACCTTGGATTACAAGCATAATTCGTAAAGGGAGTGGGCTCATGTTCCAAAACACTCGTAAAACAAATCATCATTTTCCCATAAGAAATAATGAAAAATATTAAATGAAAATAAAACAAATTAATCTGCACTTTATCTTTAAAAAAAGAACAAATAAATCCCAACAGATAAGTGTTTCCGTTGGTGCGCGTAGGCGTGTGTGTGTGTCTGTGTGTGTGTGTGTGTGTGTGTGTGTGTGTGTGTGTGTGTGGAATTAGCCCCTTCCCTCGCCTTGTTTTACACAGTAACACTCCTCCTCCCTCTCCCCACCACAACAAACACACACACACACACACACACACACACACACACACACACACACACACACACACACACACACACACAACGGAAACACTGTTTTAACAGGAAAAAAAGAAATCTCTCTGACCTGGCGAGCGCATACTAAGGGAATCACTCTGTGTGTGTGTGTGTGTGTGTGTGTGTGTGTGTGTGTGTGTGTGTGTGTGTGTCAAATTATGCGCACGCACACACATAAGAGATGCTAAAAGAGAGAGGGAGATGATTATGCAAGTAAGAGACAAGCACTAAGACCTAGCAGGGGAGACGATTACACACAATTCCGCAGCGCAAGAGTGACGCTCGGTGTCAAAATAAGAGTCGTATGCGTAATACATGATACTCGGCGCTCGTACACTAATACTTGCTCAGTTTCCGATTAAAAAATTATTACAAATCTTTGCTCGGTTTGCGGAACACTCGTAAACCACGTTACTCACAATCCGAGGTTCCACTGTATCTCATTATACATATGAGCAGTTGTGGTTTAATGGCCTTGCTCACGGGCTGTATAATAGCATCTGCTTCAACCCATGCAAGTAAACGTATGAAGCCATATTATACTAGCAGTTGAATCCCAGTGCTGAGAGGCACACACACACACACACACACACACACACACCCACACGCACACAATAAATACCTGACACATAATTGCAGCCAACCCCCACACATATACAAAGCTATGTGATTAGTCCAAATATCCCACTAGGGTCATTAAGCTTAACCACACACAATCCCCATAGTTAGGTAATTATGCTGCATATACACGAATATACATCTTATCATATGGTTTCCCTAAATGTAAGAACGTAATAATCTGCATGTTGTAAGTATGTTAAAATTGAGTTTGTAAATTATAACAAACATCTAGAAATAAATGTGTTGTTAAATATGTTAAATAGGTTGTTAGCAAAGTTGTAAGTCTCAAAGTTGTAAGTCATTAGCAAAGTTGTATGTTTTAAGTTGTGTTGTAATTTGTTATTGGTATAATTTATTATTTATAAGTTAATTGTTATCATTTATGTAGTATTTCCTATATAGTAAATGAGGTTGAATGTTTGGAATGTAGTAAAAAAGCTGAAAATAGACATGAAAGTTGTAAGTAAAACATTAAGTTGGATGTTGTCATGCGCACTCCTAATGCGAGCGGCATGAGGACCCGGAAGTAGTATGGTCGCGATTCAGGAAGCATAAAAGGAGACACCATGGCGTTTCACATCGCTCAGTCATTGAGTTTGCCTATGCTATCGCCGACGCTCTGTCCGTCTAATCGTGAGTACTCACTTTCTTGGGTTTCGCTTTCGATTGTGTGTGTATTATTAGAACGCGGGTTTATTTGTGTAAACTCTTGCTCTCGCTCCGGGAGAGTTCTAAAAATAAACAGCGTAGTTATCCTGCCTGCTTGCGCTACTTCCGCGTTTGGGCTTACCATCTACGCTACAGGGCTAACTGCTACAGTCTCCGTTTGTTTGTGACAGAATGACTGAGCCATCAGCAGTAAACCCAGCGGATTACGCTCACCTCTGCGATGTGGTTGACCAGCATGCTAAGCTGATTGATCTGCTCCGTAGTGAAGTCGCGGTTCTCCGCCAAGGCATCCAAGACATCGCGGCCTTGCGCCGCTGGGTGGTCGGAGCTACGGCAGGAGCTCAGCCGGCTGTTGCCATGCCCCTCGCAGCGGCGGCTACGCCGCCACCCCCCCTTCTTCTGATGTCTTCATTGCTCTACCGGATAAGTGGGATGGCATGGATGGGAAATGCAGTGTTTTTTTTAACTGCGTTGGATCTTGTGTTTGAGTTTAATTCCACAAGATACTCCACAGACTGACTGCGCGTTGCTCTTCTCGTCTCGTTGCTATCCGGGCAGGCACTGGAGTGGGCCACGCCGATCCTGCGATCTGATTCATATGTAGCCTATTCCTACACAGAGTTCACTAAAACTCACCTTTGAACATCCTGCTGTTGAGGTGGAGACCGACTCCAAATGATATCATCTGCGGCAGGGAGGCTTGTCCATGAGCCGCTACACGGCGGATTTCCGAAGCCTCACCATCCAGACCGACTTGGGAGACTCCGCCCTCCGGATGGCCTACTACGAGGGACTGGCTGCGCGCATCAAGGATGAGCTTGACGGTTGAGAACTTCTCCCTTGGACTCTGCAACGCTCCTGCTGTCTTCCAGCAATTCATCAACGACGTTCTAATAGACATGTTAGGTCGATGGGTGTTCATCTACCTAGATGACATCCTCATATACTCCCAAACTGTCAGTAAACACATCAGAGCGGTTCTAAAGAGATTGCTCACCCACCAGCTGTACTGTAAGTTGGAGAAGTGCGCTTTCCACGAGCACTCCAGAGCACTTCTGGGTTTTGTCATCTCGCCCCAGGGTGTGGCCATGGACCCGCAGAAGCTGGAGGTTGTGAGTTACTGGCCACTACCCAGGACTCTCAAACAACGTTTCCTTGGGTTTGCAAACTTCTATTGTCGCTTTATCCCAGACTACAATACGGTTGCAGCTCCGCTAACTGCTCTGACGTGTACATCATCTCACCCCTTCCACCTCACCTCTACTGCCATCGCCACCTTCCGTGAACTCTGCCGCCGTTTCACTACGGCTCCCATCCTCCTTCATCCAGATGCCAACAAACCGTTCGTTGTGGAGGTGGACGCGTCGGACGTGGGCGCCGGGGCCGTTCTCTCCCAACAAGGTCCAGACCAAAAGCTGCATCCCTGCAGCTTCTTCTCCAAAAAATCTGACCCCACTCAGCAGCGATACGGAGTAGGGGACTGCGAGCTGCTGGCCAGAAAGTGGGCCTTGGAGGAATGGCGACACTGGCTCCAGGGCACCAGGAGCCATTCATCGTCTGGACGGATCACCAGGACCTCATCACCATCCATTCACTGAAACAGCTGAACCCCAGACAGGCGCGGTGGGCTCTGTTTTTTGAAGACTATAACTTCCACCTGTCATACCACCCGAAGTCCAAGAACACCAAAGCTGACGCCCTCTCACGACAGTATGAGTAAGACGTCCCCTAGGCGGACCCCGCGCCTGTCCTACCACCTACCAAGATCATCGCACCACTCCGTTGGGACATAGAGACGAGGGTTTGCCAGGCACAGGCTGCGGATACCGAACCGGCAGGTGTGCCGCCTGGACGACTCTATGTGCCCAACATCGTCAAGCCAGAGGTTCTTCAATGGGGACAATTCATTCAACGCACCTTCTGGTGGCCCAACATAAGGAGGGACATTGATGAGTTCGCCCAGGCGTGCCCAGTTTGCGTCCGGGCCAAAGACAGCAATCGACCATCTCCAGGAGAACTTCAACCACTCCCAGTTCCCCGTCGGCCCTAGACGCACATTGTCATCAACTTCATCACGGGCCTGCCGGTTTCCGAAGGAAAGAACACCATCCTCACGATCGTCGACCAGTTCTACAAAGCTGTCCACCTGGTGGCCCTCCCCGGACTCCCATCAGCCAAAAACACAGCCGACCTGATATTAGAGCACGTAGTCCACCTGCATGGGTTCCCAAGGGACATCGTCTCGGACAGGGGGCCCCAGTTCACCTCACGGTTCTGGAAGGCCTTCTGCCGTTTGATCAATTCCACCTGTAACGGTCAGACGGAACGGACCAACCAACAACTGGAGTGCTACCTGAGGTGCTTTGTCTCTGATCGCCAGTGCTCCTGGGCCCACTACCTCATTTGGGCAGAATTATCACATAACTTCTACGTCTCCTCTGCCACCAATCTAAGCCCATTTGAGGCATGCTCCGATGTTCGACCATCAAGAACCGGAGGTTGAAGTACCCTCGGCCCAACAGTTGGTCCGCCGGTGTCGACGGCTCTGGAACCAAGCAAACAACGCCATCCGACGCTCCAACACCTGTTACACCCTCCAACATCGCCACCCTCCGGGACGACTGTTCCAGATAGGTGACAAGGTATGGCTATCTACCAATAACCTACATCTGCGGACAGAATCACGGAAGCTCTCCCCCAGATTCATCGGTCCATACCGCATCACCCTCCGGATTAACCCTGTCACCTACCGGCTCCAGCTGCCTGCGGCACTCTGGATCCACCCGGTATTCCAACTCAAACCCTTCACGACTTCACCTATGGTAGCTCCTCCTCCCCGAATCATTGAGGATACGGTCCTGCTTATACCGTACGTCAGATTCTTGATTCTCAGCCTCGGGGCAGAGGTGTGCAATACCTAGTTGAATGGGAAGGTTACGGCCCCGAGGAGCGGTCCTGGATTCCGGTCGCGATTCAGGAAGCATAAAAGGAGACAAGATGGCGTTTCACATCGCTCAGTCATTGAGTTTGCCCATGCTATCGCCGACACTCTGTCCGTCTAATTGTGAGTACTCACTTTCTTGGGTTTCGCTTTCGATTGAGTGTGTGTTATTTATTTGTGTAAACACTTGCTCTCGCTCCGGGAGAGTTCTAAAAATAAACAGCGTAGTTATCCTGCCTGCTCATGCTACTTCCGCGTTTGGGTTTACCATCTACGCTACAGGGCTAACTGCTAGTCTTCTAGTCCATCTCCGTTTGTTTGTGACAGATGTAAAGTTTTATGTGAGGTAAATTATTATTTTTTTTTTATTTGGGGGTTTTGTTGTCAGTTATATTGTATGTTGTAAGTATGTTTGCAACATACATGTTGAAATGAAAGTTATATGGTCAACAACTTTAATATACATATATCATGGCATAATAGTATGGCGGCACACGTGTGCTGTGGCCCTGTGCTGCTCTCCATTTCTGTTTTTTTTATTTGTTTTTGTTTATGTCTTTAATCTTTTTCAAGCAGATTCTGTTTACAGTTGGCAAGAACTAATCACCATCAGATCTAAACATGATCAAGAGCAGAAACAGAAGCAGGGATGCCTGTCAGGTGTACGAGCGAGGCTAAGGAAGCAATAACACTGATCTTCGCTTCTGTGCATTTTTCTCTCCAGCACCAGGTCGGCCACACAAAGACATCAATTAACTGGAGCTACTGTTTGCTCCCAATAAATACATCCAAAATTGTATGATGATCACAAGTACTATGTTGCAGTTAGCAGGCCATACCAGCTACTGGCAGAGAAAGGAGCAAAGACTTGGGTAAGAGCAGAGGTGGGGTTAGTGTTGTAGTTATTACCACTATCTATTACATGTCATTGTTGAATTGTCACTAAACAGGAAAGAATTCAACCAAGCATATCTTAAAACATTCATTCACCTTCTATACCACTTATCCTGTATAGGGTAATGGAAGACGGAGATGGGGTGCACTCTGGACAGTGTGCCAATCTATCGCAGGGCACACACACACACACACACACACACACACACACACACACACACACACACTACAGGCAAATTGGGAATGCCAGTTAGCCTAATCTGCATGTCTTTGGACTCTAGAAGGAAACCAGATTACCTGGAGGAAACCCACCAAGCACACAGAGAACATGCAAACAAACACAGACTCGAGGTGGGAATCAAACCCTCGACTCTGGAGGTCAAGATGGCTCAGATGCTAAAGTCACTGAATATACAAACACCAGCGACATCCCACCCAAATAAATTTAAATTAACATCAAACCAATCCAAAACCATAGAAAGCCTACTGCATGATGATGTGGTATGCAGGCTGCTGTGCTGCAGGTAAAAAAAAAAACTCTCCAGAGAGTGGTGAAGCATACAATCATAGACTGTTCACCACCCTCTCTGGTGGATATGGTTACATCACGCTACCTGAGCCACCAACACCATCAAAGACCCAAAGCACCCAGGTCACCATGTCTTAAACTGTTGCCCTCTGGCAGGTGCCATAGGTCAACCAAGACACAAACCTTCAAATTTAAAGACAGTTTAGTTTTCCCCAATAGCAATTTGCACTTTAAATAAGGGAAAGATAAAACACTTCTATACGATGATATGCTTTTTTTGTATTAAGGTTATCTATCTATCTATCTATCTATCTATCTATCTATCTATCTATCTATCTATCTATCTATCTATCTATCTGTCTATCTATCTATCTGTCTCTCTATCTATGTTGTATGTAAAATATGTAAAGTTAGTTGTTTAAAGCACCTCCTCAAGCTCTCTTCACCATCTTTATTTTTAGTGATATAAGGAGATCAACTGCTCCTGTTGGAAATGGACCCTGAAAACTGTCTTTCGTTCCTCCTGATGATATTTACTTTAAGACTAAAGCAGGAGGGTTAAACAAGAGTCCTCTGTGGTGCTCTGACTGTTTTTCTTCCCACTGAGTTCGGAAAGGCTAATGTAGTGGGGTGGAGGGGGGTAAGTGTGGATGTGTTGGGTGGCTTTTTGAGAAGCTTGATGTTGTAGGTATTGGCTTGTAAAACACAAGAAGGACAAAAGGCAAACATTTAGCGGTTCGAACCTGCCCGGCATGAGTGACCGCAGAATTCATTAATCGTACAGTTGATCAAAACAATTAAATGATCAGCCTCGTAAATGAAAATATTTGGGGATAAAGGTGTTTTTGATATTATATTTGATTGATATTTGCTATCCTTACAGCACAGATAAAGGCCTTTATAATGTTGCTGAAGGAAAATATTTTCATGGTTTGATAAAAGGCAGGTAATTTAAGGAAATCAGCAGTTAAACATTTGTGTGATGAGTGAGAATGAACGGATTCCCTTGAGGCATTCCTGTCATAAAACCTGATAATCTCTTTGTTTTTCCCTCTCTTCACTGGCTCAGTCTGTGCATATCTGACTTCAACAAAACCCTGCAGCTAATTTAAGGCCTTCACAACTAGTTCCAGAAACGATACATTATCCACTGAAGACCTTTGGGGGAAAGGCTTCACTTTACCAAAATGCATCACTTCAGGCAGGACGGATTACTCGTTACTCATACTGTTATCCACGCAGTGCTTTTTCTCTAAAACAAAAACACTGAAATATGTGGATGTGAGGAATTTGATCAAACAAGTTTTCATGTATTTTTCTTTATTGCTTTACATTGTAACACACCTAAGCAGGTAATCAGAGCTCTCAACAGTGTGTTTCATGACATCAGGATTGCTAACTAAACATGCATTATAGTTATCATGGCACCAGTTTGTTAAAAGCTTTCTGCTGACGTTTTTTAATATTCACTTATATTAAATAATATAACCAGGTGCTCATCTTGAAACTGCAATGTTTGTATCCTGATTGTGCCGTGGGTAAGACAGCACAAATGCCATACACTTGATTCAATACAATGTTATTATTTTAGCATTGTTTCAAAGCACCTTTATAGAATCAAAAGAAAATGTGTATGAAATATGTGAGAAAATGTGAATGAATCAGAATGATCAGATTGTCCCTGATGATCAAGCCAAGGGCGATAGTGCTGAGGGAAAAACTCCCTGAGATGGCAATAGGAAGAAACCTTTAGAGGAACCAGACTCAACAGGGAACCCATCCTCATCTGGGTGATAACGGAGAGCAGGGATTGATCTGCAGTCATACTGTGGGTTAGGAAGCAGGACGTTCAGGTGTATAAGTTAAACATGATAAAGTGGAACCATCCCCAGTCACCAAATACATCCCAAGCAGACAACACTGGCCTCCATGAGATGAGATCTCCAACCAGAAGTGGGGCACCAGGATGAATCAGAGAGGTCCAGAGTGCAGAGGGGGCCTGGATCACTGGCAGCTCATGAATGACATGTTTAGTGAGAGGGAGAGAGTAGAGGAGAGAGAGAGAGAGAGAGAGAGAGAGAGAGACAACAGTTAAGTATGTCCGCAGTTACATAATGTATAATATAGTACATATAGTGCAGAGTGCAAGCAGGGTCTCCGGCAGAACTAACTATGACATCATAACTAAAAGAAGAGATATTAGGAGAAACTGAAAAGTAAAGCAACCAGTCCTCCGCCATCCATTTCACCGGAACAATAGCCGTTCCCCCCGTGAGGCAGAGTGACACTAGCCAATCACCGGTGTGTGTTAACCCATGAAAACAGAGTAACTCAGTTGTGTTGCATTGCAATAAGTGCATTAATATAAACCTGTAGGATGTAATGATTTTAGATCGTAATCAATATCTTCTGACCAATCAAAATCCTGAATTCAGAATTTCGTATAAACATTTTCATCATCTGTCTGGGCTATAAATAATCCAAAAACGTCTACAAATTATGACATTATAAGGGGGCTTTCCCACAGTCATAAAAGTGCAGAATTGTCAGAAATTTAAATTATTCAGGGGCAGCATGGTGATGTAATGGTTCTATCCATGCTTGGTGAGTTTCATCTGGGTATGCTTATTTCCTCATGCCACATAGGCTTATTGGTGTTCCCAAACCATGATAGATCCAAGATGGAGGCGCGGCAGTAGCACGCACCGGCCGCTCCGGAGCCAAAATGGTGCTATTTTGTTTACATTTTTACAACTCAATAAACTGGCAAATTTCATTCAAGATGAGTTGCCGGCTCTCCCATCGATCATCTTGTCAAATGTCTGCTTACTGGAAAATAAACTGGACTACATCCGACTCGAACAGACTACACAGTGTGAATTTAGGGACTGCTGCATCTTGGTTTTCATGGAGACATGGCTCAGCGAGAGTACTGGATGCCGGCATTCAATTAGACGGTCTAGCCTTGTTTGGTGCTGACAGAAATGCGTGAAATCTCTGTGCGGTAAGACTCGCGGCGGCAGCTTGTGTGGTTACATCAACACGGAATGGTTGAAGGACTGTGTGCTAGTTTCTAGCTTTTGCTCATCATTGCTGGAGATTGTGACTGTTAGATGTAGACCTTTTTATTTACCACGGGAATTCACCACTGTTTTTATTGTCGGAGTGTACATTTCACCTAGCGCTAATGCTAAGGAGGTGCTCTGTGAACTGTATGCTAAGATCAGTAATCTGCAGAACACACACCCGGATGTACTGTTTATTGTTGCTGGAGATTTCAACCACGCAAATCTCAAGTCAGTGCTTCCTAAATTCCATCAGTATGTGGACTTTGCAACGAGAGGGGAAAACATGCTGGATCATGTGGATCATCAGGGCAGGGGTAGCTCAGTAGCTCAGTGGTTAAGGCATTGGACTACGGTTCAGAAGATCCCAGGTTCAAACCTCACAACCACCAAGTTGCCACTGTTGGGCCCTTGAGCAAGGCCCTTAACCCTCAATTGCTCAGATGTAATGAGATGAAAATGTAAGTCGCTCTGGATAAGGGCGTCTGCCTAGATGTAGATGTAGATGTTTACACAAACATCCCCAGCACATATCGGGCAGAGCCCCGCCCCCACCTCGACTACTCAGACCACATCTCTGTTATTCTAATTCCAGCATACAGACCACTCGTCAGGCGTTCAAAACCGGTTCTGAAGCAGGTGAAAATCGCTTCAGGGACAGCGGTGACACATGTGGCCATCACCAACTACAGGACTTCATCACCTGCCTGTGACAGTGACGGCTCCCTAAGCTCCCTTAAGACGTGTGTCTCACCACGGCTGATGTGAGGAAAACTCTACTCAGAGTCAACCCACGTAAAGCTGCTGGACCAGACAACATCCCAGGCAGAGTGCTCAGAGAATGTGCAGAACCGCTGGCAGATGTTCTCACCGACATCTTCAATATCTCTCTGAGCAGCGCTGTTGTTCTCACATGCTTCAAGTCTACCACCATTGTCCCCGTGCCGAAGAAGTCTTTTGTGTCCTGTCTCAATGACTACCACCCTGTTGCACTCACAGCCATCATCATGAAGTGCTTCAAGCGGCTCGTTATGAGACATATCAAGACCCTGCTGCCCCCCTCACTGGACCCCCTGCAGTTTGCATATTGTTCAAACTGTTCGACAGACGACGCCATCTCCACCACACTCCACCTGCCACTGACACATCTTGACAAGAAGGACACTTACGTCAGAATGCTGGACATAGATTTCAGTTCATCATTTCTTCAGGGGAATGTCTCCCATAGCAAGCATGACTCTCTGACCAACCATGTACTTGGGGGCTTGAGAACGCTTACGATCAACTTGCCTCTTATAACTTTTGTCAATCTGTAATAGCGTCTTTCTTGCTTGCTGCCAGGTTTTTCTGCAACAATGGATAAAACTTGGGCAGATGGGATACTGACCTCCTTCTCCTGAGAAGAGAACAAGGGCAGTGGATACCCCTGGCAGCACTGGAAGGCAACCCGGTAGATGACGAGACTTGGGAGTTGTGGGCGTACTCCACACAGGGCAGGAACTTGCTCCAAGAGGAGACACCCGGGAGACCATGCACCTCAGGATAACCTCGAGGGACTGATTCTTCCTTTTGGTCTGGCAGTTGGACTGGGTGGAACCCTGAAAACAGACTGTGGTTGATTAAACAATGAGTTTAGTCTCAATGTTGAGCTCAACCACATCGAGCAAGCAGGGGGGAGGCAGAATAGTGTCGCAGGTGGCAGAGACATGGATGGTCGCAAATTGTCTCAAAAGGGCGTTTGGTTTGGAGTTTCTTGGCCATTGTTGATAGGAAAGGGTGAAATTGAATCTGGAGAAGAAGAGGGACCACCACCAAGCCTGGCAAGAGTTGAGCCTCTTGGCACTACTTAGGTATTTGAGGTTCTTGTGGTCGGTCCAGAGACAGTGTCTCCACTCCTCCAGGGCTAGCTAGATGGCCAAGAGCTCACGACCTCCGATGCCATAGTTTCTTTCAGCGGGAGTTAAGCTATGGGAAAAGAGGGAGCAGGGGTGCAGTTTGTTTTCCTGGGCGGACCTCTGTGAGAGAACGCCCCCTACGCCCATGCTGGAGGCGTCAACCTCTACGATGAACTGATGTGATGGGTCTGGGATAGTGAGGATATGGGCAGACATAATAGCACTTCTTAAGTTCGGTGAAGGCCCCCTCGGATCCCTGCTTCCAGCAAAAACGGACCTTGGGAGAGGTGAGGTCTGAGACATGGTTCGCGTTGCACGCCTTGCACCAGAGAGAGCTGGATTCATTGGAGCTGGATCGTGACGTCAGCAAGGGTTTGCTTGGTGCTGAGCAGCTCCTGCTGGTGAGCTCCGAGAAGGGCGCCTTGTCTCTCCAGCGCCGATCTCATGCGGTCAACATTTGCTGGAGTCATATCGCTGGCTGGATTATTCTGTCATGGAATGGAGCAGAAATAATTGAATCAAAGCGCAGATGCAGATCGCGACGTTAGACGGAACCGTGGTCGGAATGCGGAAGCGAGGCTTAAACGCGGACACATTAGATCGGTAACCTGGGAAATCAAAGAGCGAGGCGTTAAATAAAAAAACGTAAGATGAGAAGCCGAAAAACCAGAAGAGTCATCATAAAGAAAATACATTTTGAGAAAATCAAGGTAAAAAACACACACAATAATCCAGCAGTTAAGCAATGCTGGAGTAATCAGTAGGAAAATGGGAAACTGGTGTTCAGACAGGGAGGAAATGGGGGTGTGGGAAAGGATACATGATGGGCTAGGGAAAACATGAGCACATGGGGAAAAGTGACAGCGTGAGAAAAAACAAACAGGCACGGCATGAGTCATGACAGAATGAAATTCTTCATGGTTCTTCTTGGCTGCTTGTCACAAGCCTTAATGTCCTACCTGGCTATGCTAATGTACTCACAGATCACATACAATGTACTTTTGACTTGTTATAAACTATGCCATGCCAGACTAGCATGAAGTGTCTCAGAACTTTCACATTGTACCTGCAGACTCCTTCATGAATTGCAATTAATTGTCAAAACATGGACATGGACATGATTTGTTTCAACTGACTTTTTTATATGGAGCATACAGTGGGGAAAATAATTATTTGATTTAGTAAGCTTTCCTACTTAAAAAGAAATTAAGGTCTATAATTTTTCATCCTAGTTTTATTTTAAAGGATAAAGACAGATTATCAATAAAAATAATATGTATATTATGTAAATATTATAAATTGAGTTGCATTTCAGTGAGTCAAATAAGCATTTGATTACCTACCAACGAAAAATAATTTTGGCTCCCACAGACCAATTATTTGCTCATGTGGTACACAGATTAATTTAAAAGCCACCTGTCCAGAATCTTTATCATCCATTCAAACCTCACCAACATGAGGGATCAGTCCAGAACTACACAAGAAGAGTTTGTGAATAATCTTAAGGCACATTGGTAACACAATGAAATCCTTCAGAGCTGCAAGGTCCCCCACCTCTAGAAGGCACATGTATAGGACCGTATGAAGTTTACCAATGAACAGAAAAGGATTGGGAGACTTGACTCGACTCGCCGTGTTGCCACCAAAGACAAATGCTGACTATGACCCTAAAAACACCTTCCCTACAGTCAAAAACAAGGTGGAAACATCATCATACTTTGAGGCTGTGTCCCAATGGATGAGGCCATGTATTGCAAAATCTTGGATGAGAACTTCCTGAAGATGGGTTGTGGGTGGGTCTTCCAGCATGACGATGACCCGAAACATACAACCAAGGCAACAAAGGAGTGGCTCAAGAAGAAGCACATTAAGGTCATGGAGTGGTCAAGCCAGTCTCCAGAAATTAGTCCCACAGAAAATTTATGAAAGGAGCTGAAACTTCAGGTTGCCAAACGACAGGCAAGAAACCTTAAGGATTTAGAGGTCTGTAAAGAATAGTGGATCAAAATCCATCCTGAGATGTGTGTAAACCTGATAACCAACTACAAGAAATGTCTTACCTCTGTGTTTGCCAACAAGGGTTTCTCCACCAAGTACTTAGTCATGTTTTGCTTGGGGATCAAATAATTATGTTCCTCATAAAATGCAACTCAATTCATAACCTTTCTATCATGTGCTTTTTCTGGATTTTTGGTTAATGTTCTGTCTCTATCCTTAACAATAAACCTAGGTTTAAAATTGTGGATCCTTCATTTATTTGTAAATGGGCAAACTTACAAAATCTGCTGCGGATCAAATAATTATTTTCCCCACAAAAATTATTATTTTCCCCACATTTCCCACATTATCTGAAAAAAAAAAAAACAAAGTTCATAGTTCTTCCCAACCATCCTGTCAAACCCCCTTGTTTTAGAGCTTCTTTTTCTAAACAGCATTCTGATGTTAAATCCAGATGTTGCAAAATTTCAACTCACATATTTCAGCATATCTAGCCATGAATAAGGACTTAGAGCCTTACATCGCTATTTAAGCACACTGCAGTGTTGGTGGAAATAAAGCATACTTCCTCCCTACATAGTGCACTACCTGTCACATGCAGCCATGCAGACTGGTTGGCTGGTGTATTGTTTTGGAATCATTGCTCCAAAATCCAGCCCAAGCTGCCATGTGATGGCGAGGGCACACATAATATTATTAGTAGTTGTTCGCAGAACCGTAGCAATTCTTGGTCAATCAGGTGTTAAAATTGTGAAAAGTTCAGAAACGTTTATAGTTGCATAAGAGCAAATTGTGGAATATATAATTCTACATACTTTTGGACTCTATAATCCATTATGAAGAGACACAAGCTACCTATGAAGCCATGAAGAAGCTATGATTCACCCAGAAAGAAGTTTCACCTTGCTACAATGTTTTCTTTGTTTTTATGTTGGTGAAACTTAAAGTTTGAGCATGTTGTGGATGAACTTCCTGATGATCTCCCTAGGATTACCTGATTCCCGTTAAAGATCAAATCCGGGAATGTGGGAAAGTCCTCTAAGATTTGTAAATGTAAACAATGTGTAAATGTTTATATTAGGCCATCCCTATGAAGTGTGGGTAGACCCCCTGCATGCAAGGACAGCTTTCCAGGCATCCTAATATCAATCCTTCTTTACATTGTCCACTTTGCACCATTCTCACAGATTGTTCTTTATTTGTCAGTGAATCTCACATCCCCTTGTGAAGCTTGTATGGACACAGGGTTAAGGAACTTGCCCAAGGACCTTACAGTGGTGGCTTTTGAAACCGCGACCCTCCAGTCAGCCAACCAGATTCTCAACCTCCTGAGCCACCACAGACGTTTCTATTGATTTGGGATTTGGGATAAATGATCATTTTGACTGTTACACTGCTGAAGTGAATTTGGAATTTGTATGTAGTTTTTCATATCCACTGTATAAAAGGCATCAATAGCAACACGACGTGAGCTGATGCACTGAAACAGTAATATCTGCTCAGCGGTGGTCCCACTCACCTCGTACACCACACAATTACTGTTACACTAACATAATTAGACAAAAGCACGGTTTCCTGAGTTATCAATGCTTTACTTTTTACCCTCCGGTTCCTGGCATGCAGACTCATTGTTAATGTGT
The DNA here is from genome assembly GCA_030347435.1 of Clarias fuscus. Taxonomy (NCBI): domain Eukaryota; kingdom Metazoa; phylum Chordata; class Actinopteri; order Siluriformes; family Clariidae; genus Clarias; species Clarias fuscus. Next base: position 39,320,144 of record CM059209.1, on the reverse strand, counting down.
GTGTGCGTGTGTATCTCTTACACACCTGCCTACTGTTTCCTCATAAACCACCCCGGAAACCTGTGCTGGACTGAGCAGGTGATTTATGACTTTAATTAGAGACACCAAATCTGTCAGGGCAGGCTTTAACACCGCACTTTATAAACCTTTATGCTGTTTAACACTATGGCTTCTACAGATTTAACCCTCTCAGACCTGCGGGAACAATCATGGAAGCTACATCATGGAAGCTAGCTTCTTCACGCGAGTTTGCTTCATGTATCAGTGTAATTAGCAGTTATTTTATTATGCCTTTAACTTAGCAAACTTTGATTGCAAGTAGTTATTCGAGTAATCAATTCCACTCTTCAAAGGTGTATTTAAAAAAAAATTCTTTTTAAAAATATGGATACCCTAGCAACAAGCTGGGGGAGGGGCTCTTCCTATATGAGGTCACACCAGGGGAAAATCTAATCTGCTCGGGCAATACACAGGGAAAAAAAAGAACAAATATCAATATAAATTAATGTTTTTTGTATTTACAACTTTTTTTGTCCACACACACATACACACACACACACACACACACACACACACACTGGACACCTGTCTGAATGTCTAAACATGACTGTAAAGTGTATTTTGCACAATTCTGTACGTGCCCCTTAAAACTGCCAAAAGGCACAAGCAGCGTGATTAGAAAATGAAAATGCGTTGTCATGGTAACACTTACACTAAACTTTGCTTATCTTAGAATTTTTGAGCGATGTAAGTATTGGGTGTGAAAAGCATTGCTGGTTCACAGACATTAACACACACACACACACACACGCACACACACTGGGCTGGGGCTGCGATTAACCATCATTTATATTCGTTCACTGAGCTCATTCTGCACAGAGATAGGAACAGACGTGGCTTCTGTTAAAGAAGTGCTAGACACACACACACACACACACACACACACACACACACACTGGGATTTGTTTCACACATAGCAAAGTACCATCAAGTGGAAGAAAAGAGTGTGTGTGTGTGTGTGTGTGTGAGAGAGAGAGAGAAAGAGAGTGAGAGAGTGTGTGTGTGTGTGTGTGTGTGAGAGAGAGAGAGAGAGAGAGAGAGAGAGAGAGAGACTGTCCTCCGGCACCCGCCTCACATTCCTATGATCTGTATCATCAAAAAAACTTTGGGCCACCACATCAGGCCTGATCTCTCTCTCTCTCTCTCTCTCTCTCTCTCTCTCTCTCTCTCTCTCTCTCACACACACACACACACACACACACACACACACACACACACACACACACACACACATACACACGCAACCTTGCTAGTGTGTGTTACTCTCTGATGAGTCATTTCTTGCCAGCATGTCCACTCTGGAGTGTGTGTAGGTGTGTTGTAAAGTATGAGTGTGTGTTGAATCCGTGTGTTTACTGCTCTGGTACTGATTCATCTCAATAACACACTCTTCATGAGTTTGAACTAGGTGTGTTAAAGCATATTATCGCTGGTTAGTGTATGTCTGTAATTTGACTATTCATGTTTTGCTCTGTGTGTGTGTGTGTGTGTGTGTGTGTGTGTGTGTGTGTGTGTGTGTGTGTGTGTGCGCGCATGTGTATGTACTGTATGTGTAAAATCATTCCATACTCACACAAAGTTAATTGAGTGTGGATACTTTTTGTGGATAGTATCTGTATTCAAATGATATAATGTTCTGTTGATTATGTACAAGTTTTAGACCTAATGCTAGAGACAGTAGGACACAATCACCTAGCAGGAAGTGATGTTTAGGAAACAGGAAATACACCCGAATTTTTAAAGTAAGCCCTTAAATTGCTGTTTCCGGACCACGTGAGTAAACTGTACACAAGTGGGCGACCCTAGGCTGCTGAGTGACCCAGGCAGGGGAAGTGCATCATAAGGCAGGGCTCGTGTTCAGGTCTAGCCAAAGATAGACACAACGACAGGAAGTACTGTAAATCAGGGAGTGAAAGACTGATTGGGTGTGACTCAAAACCCGAGACTCAGTGACAGGACCAGCGACTGTCACTGATACAAGCCAAGAAGCCTGGAGACCTGAGCGTGGGAAGGCGACCAGACCACTGATGAGGTTTTGTTGACATTCACACCAACAAGGAATCTACGATCGCAAAGATCGAAGCATGCTTAATGTAGAAACTGTGGTTAAGAGAGTTGTGCACTGAAGAGAACACCATTGTACTGTAGGTTCACAGACTTAAATCATTTTATTAGTCCAACTAAAGCCAGACTGTAAAAAAACATTTTAGTCTAAGGCAGCTTGGCATGGTGGTTAGCACTGTGGCCTTTCACCTCCATTGTCAAGTGTTCGATTCCCATCTTGGGTCTGTGTGTGTGGTGGGTTTTATCCATGTCCATGTTTTCACTCCTCGACATGCTACATTCAACTGAGAATACAACACTAACAAGCTGAAAGGGGACATATTGCCACCTATCGTAGCAGAGTCAGACATACTTTAGTCAATAAACGGATTCCGCTGCCATGCTTGTATACTGGGACAATGACCGTAGTCCAATTAAATGGTGAGTCAAGCTTTAACCAGAGCTCCACTTAACTGTGCAATGCAATGACTGTGCAAACATACTGCAGACTTTGTGGGTCATGTGTACTCAGATCCATACCAGGGTCCCTAGTGTAGAAGGAGTCAAATGTTTGGACACACCCACAGCTTCACTCAAAATTATTCAACCCCCACTGAAATTTTGTTTCTTTGGCCAAAATTACTAACTTGCATCTCTTTCTAATAAATCAGTGAAACAAGAGCAATTAAAAAAGCTCAAAACGACTAATATAACAAGTGGTTTCTGCAAATCCAACACAAAATGCTACTTTAAATGATCAGTGCAGTCCTTGATTAGAACACAGATTAGATGCCCCAGGTGTACATTATTCAGAAAACATCAAATAACAAAAGGGCACTTTCTAGAGATTTGGGGGTGGAGATGTTTAACTGCATGTCAGAAATGGGTACGTCAAGAGAGTTATCCATAAAGTAAGAGAAGAGCTCATGGTCTCGCACAAACAAGGACATGGATATAAAGAAATACAGTAGCAAAGGTACTAAATGTTCTTAGAAATACAGGAAGCCTATTTTGCAAGTTAAACGTTAAAGGGACGGTGGCTAAACTACCTGGACCTGGCAGAAAGAGGAAACTATCAGATTCCTGAGAAGGCAAGTGTTGAAAAACCTTTGATTGACTGCAAAGGACCTACAGAAAGATTTGTGTCAGCAGCACAAGTTTCTCTCTGCACTGTAAGGCACGTGCTAAACACTGAAGGTCACCCCAAGACGTACCCTGCTCCTGACCCTAAAACACAATACATGTTTGCTCCAATATGCAAAAACCATAGGAAAAAAAAAGAAACAGAAGTCTGTTATATGGATTGATGAATAAAAATGCATTTGGGTCTATGAATCAGAGGTATGTTTATAGGAGAAAGAATGAAGCATATGCAGAAAAGTGCACCCTGTCTACAGTGATGCATGGTGGTGGCTTGGTGATGCTTTGGTCATGCTATACTTCCTCTGACACTGGAAACCTGCAGAATGTAGAGAGGAAGATGGATTCAATCAAGTATCCTTGAAGAAAACCGCATGCCATCTGTGAGAAAGTTGAGATTTTGTATCACTGGACCTTCCAACAGGCCAATGACCCCAAGCATAATTCAGTCCACCAAGACTTGGACAAAGTCCTGGAGGGTTGTAGAGCGGCCATCACAGTCGACTGACAAATCCAAGAGATTTTAAAAGGGAGGCGTGGGTACAATTCCGCTCTGCAGTGTGAGCGGAAGAAGCCTCGCTGGAATGTGGAAGCACGGAGTACCAGCGTGAATGCACCGAGGCGAGAGGCGTGCAGAGCCAGCGCGAGTGAGATGCAACCTGAGATGTACTGTTTGCTGGCGTCTGCAGCGTGAGCCTTGTGTTGAGGTGGCAGCACGTAGAGTCGGCGCGGGAAGAGAGAGCTTCGCGATGAATGCCGACGTCGGAAGGAGCTTGGGCTCGACGAGGATTAAGCGTAGTCATGGAACAGGCGGAGGTCGAAGCCGGAGAGAAGTGAAGCAGTCCATGATCCAAGCTTGTAGTCGGTAACAGGTAAGAAGCCGGCAACATGAAGTATCCAAAAGGCTAGAGTCAGAACGAGAGGCGAAATCGTGATCAGGGAAACAAAGGTGGTCGAGATCTGGTAGACAATTATGAAAAAACGCTGGAATATTGGGCTAGTGAGGCACACAATAATCTGGTGATGTGGCGGTGTCAGAGCATGGTAGCGTCCAGGTGTGCAGAGAACAGAAGCGGCGTGATGTAAGGAGCGGCGGGGAACATGGAACAGGAGTGCTTAGGTGATCATGGCGGGGCTGTGACTTGGCGTGTCGTGACAGAACCTTACCAAACTTGAGGCCATTACCCCTGAGGAATGGGCTAAAGTACTCAAGATGTTTCTCATTAAGAGGTCGAATAATTTTTATACTCTAATGTACATTAAAAGGAGCATTTTGTGTTGAATTTGGAGAAACCACTTGTTGTATTAGTTGTGTTGTGCAATTTAAATTGCTGTTGTTTCATTGATTTCAAATTCAAATTTTATTTGTCACATACAGTCATACACAGTACGATATGCAGTTCCAAGTTATGGTATTTATTACAATGTTTATTTTTGTCAAATTATTTTCCATATTTAAAATCTTCACAATGCCCACATCATTTATATTTACACACTTTTGGCAGCCAACAAAGATGGACATCTATGGGAACTCACTCTCACTCACTCACCCACTCACTCATCTTATATAGCACTTTATCCTGTATTCAGGGTCGCGGGGGGCCTGGAGTCTATCTCTTTGTAGACTACAGTTTCAGTGCTTTTAACACGGTCATCCCCAACTGACTCACCCATAAACTATGTAATCTTGGCCTGCCTCACTTCTCACAAGGACAACATAGATAGATACAGATAGATAGAGTACTTCATTAATCCCAAAGGGAAATTGCATTACAGCAGGCTGTTCACATACTGTAATATACGTACAACACGTAAGCAGCAAACAAGAATTGCAGTGAGGGAGGGAAAAAGAGACACAAGTTTACACTTAAGGTGCATTAACGAGGTAAAAATCATGTCAAATGTAAGGTCCATTAAAGAGGTAGAAAATACTATCAAATAATATATGAATATCAAAATACTGCTTCTATGTACAAACACATGCTGATTGTATATACAGCTGGGAATGAAAATGTACATAAGGTGCCCCAGCAAGTAGTAACGGAGAGAATGATCCAGCAATTATATAACCAGCAAATACTAATAAAATAAAAATAGGATGCAATGAATGAGGGATGTGACCATAGTGCATTGAAGATGATAGTGTGATGTCAGAGAAGCAGATCCCTTTCTTGACACAGAGCAGAGTTATTGTAAAGACTTACTGCCGTTGGCAGAAACAACTTCCTGTAGTGTTTTTTTTCACACGGAGCTGAACATACTTCTCTCCACTACCAGCTCCAAACCCTCCAGGGGAGTGCCCAGTATTGAGCTAGCCTTCTTGATGAGTTTGTTGAGTGTCTTCGAGTCACTTGTTCTGATGCTGCTGCACCAGCAGATGGAAACAAAGCATATTGCACTCGCCACAACAGACTGATAAAAGATCTGCAACATCTTGCTGCAGACATTAAAGGACCTAAGTTTCCTCGAGAAGTAGAGTCTGCTCAGTCCTTTTCTGTGGACAATGTCTTTGTTGCATTTCCAGTGTAATCTGTTGTCAATGTGAACTCTAAGATATCGGTAATGCACCACCACCTCCACCACCACCACCACCACCACCACCATCTCCTTGGTCTTAATCACATTAAGGATGAGATGGTTCCTCTCACACCAATTCACAAAGCTAGTCCACTAGGCCTCTGTACTCTGTTTCCTGACTACCATTAACACACCTCACAACTGCAGAGTCATCCAAGAACTTTTGCAAGTGACAGGTTTCTGAATTTTACTGAAAGTTCGAAGTGTATATATATAATGTAAAAAGGAAAGAGAAGAGTACTGTCCCCTGCGGTTCCCCTGGTGCGGCTGATCACTTTTTCTGATATGCATTCCAGCAACCTTACAAACTGTGATCTGTCTGTCAGATAGTTGGTGATCCAGGAGGTTGTGGAGGTGTCGAAATGCATCTTGCCCTGCTTCTGTTGCAGGTTGAATTGTGCTAAAGGCACTGGCGAAATCAAATCATCATAATTCTCACAGTGATACCCACTTTGTCCAGGTGAGAAAGAGTTAAATGAAGAAGGTAAATGATGGCATCATCCACACCAACCTGAGAGCAATAGGCAAACTGAAGAGGGTCTAGGAAGGTTCTAACCTGAGGTCTTAGATGAGCCAGCACCATCCTATCCAAAACCTTGATGAGATGGAATGTAAGGGCAACTGGTTCATAGTCATTTAGGTTAATGTGTTAATTTAGGTTAATTATGTCAATAAGAAGTATACGATTTATTATACCTTAATATTGTTTAACTCTCGAGCATTTTCTCAAGGTGTTGAACATTTTCCTCTAACGGCACCTCAGGTTGCAGCTCAGCTACAAATTACAGTCGTATTAAAATACTTGTTTTATTGCATTACCATTTCCGCTGGTTTCAAAAACCTGTGAATGTTTTCCGTAAGCTTCACACTCTAATGAAATGCATGAAATGCACATGTAAAAGAGCGCACCCTGAACATTACGAGGGAAATTAAATATGAAACACATGAAGTTCTTTTAAATTGCAAAAGCCTTGTACTTGAGGACTTCTTGGTATGGGTGTTCGCTCTCAGTCGCAATACGCGGAATCAATTGTGGCGCAGTTCCAGTTCAAACTTTGAGCTACGGGTACAAAGCGCTGCCACTCTACGCTACTTTCTTAATTGTTAACCAAACACGTCCTTATTTGTTAGATAACATGTTTTAGTGTATTGGTTGTTAGATTGTTAATGAGTTGTTAATTAATTGACACTGGAGACTTGTTTCCTAACCCCTAACCAACCGTGTCCTTGTTTATCTATTTGTCTATTTATTTTTTTGCATATTTGAGTTGTTGCTATACAAATCTATTAAGAAATAACAAAAACCTGTGATTGTTTCTGTAAATAAACGCTTGTTTAACATTTATGGAACTAACTAATTACCTTTTTGGGACTTAAACAAGGCAGGATGTTTTCCACAGTGTAGGAACCTTCTCCTGAGTCAGGCTTAGGTTAAACAGGTGCTGTAAAATCCCACATAGCTGGTTAGCACAGGCATTCAGAACCCTGGGGCTGATACCATCAGGACCTGCAGCCTTGTTTTGATTCAGTTTCTCCAGGTGCCTCTTTACCTGATGTCTTGAAACAGAGTAGAGGACACATCATTTTTGCTGGACTAGGTGAAAGAGATGGGGGGTGGGGGGTGTTGATTGAGCTGTGAAGTTTATTGTGGAGGTTAGGGTGTGGAGAAATGGACAGTGTGACATCGTCCTGAAGTTTGCAGACGACACCGCAGTGATAGGATTCAACACAAGTTGGGAAGAAGCAGCTTATAGGATGGAGGAGGACAGTCTGGTAACATGGTGTGAGGATAACAATGTCTGCCGCAACACGGAAAAGACGAGAATTTTTACTTCTCCTTAACGACGAGAATTTTTACTTCTCCTTAAAAATCATTTTTAATACAAGGCCGAGGTTATGTCATCAGTTAAGTTATGTATCACATGCTGTGCAATGCGTCATCAGTCATACACTGTGCTAGGCTCACAGATCAATTGATTTGGCATTGCCAAAGATAGGAGTGAGTTCTCTGGGTTAACGCAGAAAGCACTTCCCTGCTAAACTCTTAAGTCCCCTAAAAGTACACATACGTCTAGTCAACATGGATATGTATAAAGTCAACAAGTTGTAGCTTGGAGAGTCTAACCTAATTGGCAATATGTTTCAGAGAAATCGGCATTAACTGAAAATGCCGACCAGACGATGTTTGCATGATGAATCAAAGGGAATACTATCCAATGTGAAAAACAATACTGATATCCTTTCACCATCCACTCTACGCTATTCACCATGATCATCTTTCATGTCAGTGTGCACAATGAAGAAACAAGATTCATGCTGGACTGGATGCCATCAAAAATAAATCAGAACAAGAAGGAGTACAGAAGCAGTAAGAGTAAACAGAGGAACAGTAAACAGACTGTAAACCTCACAGTCTGGTCAAGACAACAATCCGGATTCACTTCCTGACAGCCTGCACGAGGAACAACAATGAGCACATTACTTTAAGAAACAAATTCCAACTTTAGTTTTAACTTTACTTTAGTTTTTTAGTACTATAGTTTTAAACATTGCATTAGGTCAGATTAAATGCTTTTGTTTTTGGAAGTATGGTAGGTATGCTATAGAAAAACTATATATATATATATATATATATATATATATATATATATATATATATATATATATATATATATATATATATATATAGTTTTTTTTTTATAACATTAACATTATAAGTCATAACATTATAAGTTCACCGCATACAGTATCATGTGACTGATATTTTGTGTTGTACAGTATGTGGTATTTGACAAGTCACCTTCTATTTAAATTATCCAAAATAATTTAATAACAAATACAATTAGTCAGGATAGCAAGCATAATGTTTAAATGGAAGTTCAGTAAAGTGATAACAGGGAAAAGTAGTGTTGATTGTGTGTGTGTGGTGCAGAAAACAGAACTATAAACATACTCCCAGACCACATCACAGTCCCCAAGCCAAAATGGAGACAAATATTATTTCAATTACATTCATTTGCATAGCATGTTTAGCAGTGGATATTGTCACAATACATTTATTCATTCATCTTCTATACCGCTTTATCTTGTATACAGAGTTGCAGGGGTCCTGGATCCCAGCCAAGTTGACTTATGGCCACCTATTGTCACAAATCAGTTTTACGAAAATAAAGAATTTATATGAATTAAAAAAAATGATAAAAAATGTAAATATATTAATTTTGATATTTATAATGCTGTCAGTTTAACAAGGGAAAACTCTGACTGAGAGGTCATGAGAATGTCTTGGGTTACTTTGCTGTAACCCTGTTCCCTGAAAAAGTGGGAACGAGATGCTGCGTGAAAACGCTATTGAGAACACTCTTTGTTCGACCGGTTGTGAAGCATGTGTGTATCAAACACGACAAACTTTGGCTTATATAACCTCGGCCAGGTGACGTCATCTGATGCAGAGCACCGGAAGGTTATAAATAGGTCTGAACCGAAAACATCCTCAGGTCAATTTTGTCTGAAAGGACGTCTGGTCACACCTGCAGTGTGGCATTAGAGCGCAGCATCTCGTTCCCGGTTTTTCAGGAAACAGGGTTACAGCAAAGTAACCTGAGGCGTTCCCTATCAAAAGCTACTCTCGATGCTGCGTGGAGATGCTATTGGAAATGAGAATTCCAATGCTGCTGCATTACAAGTGTCTGCATACCCAGGGTTGTGTAGTGTGTGTGCACAATCATCAAAGAGGTCTCAGACATGACTCTGGGATGCTGACTAGAGGACCCGCGAGCCTGGAGTAGCATGGACATCCTAACTATAAAATCTGACAAATTTGTGCGGAGAGGACCAACCTGCCACATCACATGCTTGCTGCAAGGGGATGCCTCTTGCCAGAACAATTGATGAGGCAAGCCCCCTGATCGAATGGACACTAACTCCTAGAGGCTGACCATGCGCCTCGTAGGCTAGGGCAACAGCATCTCTCACCCAATATGCCAGGGTTTGTCCGCCTCCCCCCCGGTTATGACCCCTATAGCATATAAAAAGCTGCTCTGACTTACGCCACTGGCTAGTGCACTGGATGTAAATCTGAAGAGCACGTACTAGACACAGTAAGTGAAGTCTTTCCTGCTCCGGAGCTGTTAATGGCGGAGGACAGAAGGCTTTGAGAATAACTGGATGCATGGTCGAGAATGGAACTTTGGGAAGATTTCGGGTGAGGATGGAGAATAGCTTTGACTAAATTGGTGAAATTGACAGAGCTTTCAAATCCCCAATTCTCTTTAGAGAAGTAATGGCAATTAGTAAAACCATCTTCATCTTCAGGGTCAGAAGCCTGACAGGCGCTGACTCTAGTGGTCTGAAAGGGATAAGGGACCGTCCCAAGAAGGGACCGTCGCTCTAGAGGGCGTCCTCAACCGTTTAGCTCCATGAATAAAACTAACCAACTAAAGGGTGCTTTCCCACCATCAGTCAGATCATGGCAAGCCAAAATTGTGGCTATGTACATTCTGAAAGTACTAGGGCATAAGCCTGAGGACAGTTTTTCTTGCAGAAACTCCAGGACTGAAACAATTTGGCAGTGGACTGGGTCTACATCTTTTGCCATGCACCAACTTTCAAATACACTTCATTTGGGGGCATAAGTTCTTCTAGAGGAGGGAGCCCTAACACTAGTATAGTTTCAATTATATTGGCTGGGAGACCAGCATCTCTTAATTGGTCCCCCTCTGGGGCTGGACGTGAAGGTTTCAAAGCTCGGACCGGGGATGAAATATTGTCCCCTGCGACAGAAGATCCCTCCTCAGTAGAAATACCCACGGTGAACAGTCGAGGAGAGAAATTAGATCTGAGAATCATACTTTGGTCGGCCAACGGGGCGCTATCAAAAAGAGGTGCAGGCTCTGTTGACGGACGTTCACCAGGCCTCCCAGGAGCAGAGCTATCGGATGAAATGCATAAAGACGCAGTCTGGGCCACGTACGGGCCATCAAGTTCTCCAGACACAGGGGAGCTGGAGAACTCAGAGAGTAGTAAAGGGGACATAGTACCTTCTCCTGCGAGGCAAAGAGGTCCACCTCTGCTACATAAAATATCTCCCAGATTTGACTGACTACTTCGGGGTGGAGTTTCTATTCCCCATGTGTCACAGCTTGTCTGGACAGCATGTCTGCTCCCACATTCATACTCCCTGAAATGTGGGACAGGAACTTGTCCTGTGCCTAAGCAGAACCTGGTGCGCTAGCTTGTTCCAGCGGAGTCCACCCTGGCGATTTATGTAGTGTTGTCCACCCGCACTTGGGCGTGGTAGCCTCTCAACTGCTGGAGGAAGTATTTTAGGGCCAGAAATAGAGCCTTCCTTTTGAGGCAATTGATGTACCACGCGATAAGATAACCTCTCCAGATCCCTTAGGCTGGACGGCCATCTAAGACCACGCCCCAACCCGTGAGGGAAGCATCTATCGTTAGCATCTTGCAACGACAACACGGACCTAGAGTGGGACCCAGAGTCAGAAACCGGGGTCTGAACTACATATAAAGGGTATGAAGCCCGTGGAGCATAACCCTTATTTGCCTCTGGGGATTGGACCTTGGATGAGTAGTATCCCCTGTCTCTTAGCCACAACTGAAATGATCTCATGTGCAGAAGGCCCAAGGGTATCTCCGTGGATGCAGCTGACATGAGACCTAGTGCTCTCTGAAAGTGATGAACAGTCACTCTGTGGCCTAGCTTGATTTTCTTTAGGGTGTTGAGAACGGATTCGACACATGCAGGAGACAACTGTGGCTAGGCACTCTGAACACTCTGAACAGGAAAAGGAAAGTTTTTCCCATTTTTTCAGTCTGTATCCTAAAGAATTGAGATGAGCTAGGATGACATCCCGATGTTGAAGCGCTAGCTCCTGAGACTGAGCCAGAATCAGCCAGTTGTCTATGTGAATCAAAATACGGATGCCCTGAAGCCATAGAAGGGTTAGGGCATCATCCATGCATTTTGTGCAGGGTGTCAGGGCTAGGCCAAATGGAAGAACCCGATACTGGTAAGCTTCGCCCACGAAAGCGAACCTCAGGAACTTCCTGTGTTGTGGTAATATTTCTATTTGAAAACATGCGTCCTTCAGGTCAATTTTCACAAATCTTATGGTTGGATTTGAGAAACAATCATTTTGACTGACAACATTTTGAACTCTAGCTAGCGGTTCGGCCCATGAAGACCTAAAATTGGATGCAACGCCCCATCTTTCTTGGGAACCAAGAAATATCGACTGTAATATCCTGACTCTCCATCTGGCAGGGAAACGTGTTCTATGACCCTTTATCCCAGCAAGGTCTGTAATTGCTGAGTCAATAAATGCGCTCGTCCTGGTTTCATGGATGTGGAGACCACGCCATTGAAACGCAGAGGACATGGTACAAATTGAATCCTGTAGCTTCTCTCTACAGTGCTTTGTACCTAAGGAGACATACTTGGCAGTAGGTTCCACGCTGCCAGATTCTCTGAAAGGGGTACAAATTTTGACACTTTGGCTAGGTTGGGGGGGATGTTAGATGTTCGGCATCCTGAAAAGTGGCAGGAGGCAACCGAACACCTAACATTTCGCTGGACACCGCTGCTCCCCGAAACACCAGTTGTGCTTCACGTCTGGAGGGAACCAGACCTGGCTGGGACTGGGTGGAAGCACGGCGGGGAAGAAACCTAGGGTTACAAAAATGTAAATACAGTAAAGAATGTAATAAATGTCAATGCAACTGTATTACATTAGAGCGCATTCACCCTCTCTCTGTGTTAAATAGTAGAACCAGCAGTGTGTTGTGGCGGATGCGTCCCCCAGTGGCAGTGGAGGTAGAGGTGGTGTTATTGTGGTGTTATGGTGATGGTGGATGTGCGCACAGCTGTGCTGCTGATGTTTCCAGCAGGCAAGCGTGAGGATGAAGTGGCCGTGAGGTCAGTCAGTGCTGTGTGTGTGTGTGTGTGTGTGTGTGTGTGTGTATGGGGGGGGAGGTGAGGAGGAACACACCCTCACTGTGGCTTTTCCTGAACTCTACACACAGAGGAATATTAAAGAGCCGCTTGGAGCTTGGCTTCACCGCTGCAGCTTACTGCCCGCTCCTGAGCCAGATCCAACCGCATCTCTGAGCGCTCCATCGCTCTGTACTTCTGAGACACCGGGTCCCATCAAAACACGCTCTACCACAACACATGTGCACTTATGAGTGTGTGTTTACCAGCTGCTTACAAATGCTGCTCCTTTTTACATTCTGGAATTTGTATTTTCCTATGTGATGCCACTTCATGTTCTCTATACATTACTGCTCGGTATGTGTCTCTGTTCCTCTCTATTTCTGTCTTTCTCTTTTGATATTATTCTACATGTTCTTCTCCTGCCTTGTTTTGTTTTTCTTGGCAGCTCAGACACACTAGGATCACACTTGTACCTACATACAGAAGAAACCAGAGCAGTTTAACTGGACCACTGCTGTCAGTTTCAGGTGCTGGAGTTTACTGATACTCTCTCATCTCCTTCCTCAGAATCTCATTGTACAGTACACAAAGGAACTCAGGGTTCTCAGATCGGGCCAAGAACCAGGTAGAGGTCTGTTGACAAAGAGGAAATCCTTACCAAACGACACATTAAAGGGGATCTGAGAGCAGCAAAGGCCAGATATAGGGAACATCTGGAAAAGACATTTGCAGAAAACAACAGCAAAGCTGCAACTTCAAACAGAAAAGCCCACAAGCACCTGCCTCCCTCAGTCCAGCCAAACAGCTGAACCAGCCTCATGCTGCATTCAATCAAAAGGTTGTAACTTGTAATTTTCAAACAAGCAAAAACCGAAGACCTCAGCATGGTCTCCTCAAATCAAGTTCAGCAATTAAAATTCCATTTCCTTCAGATCATCGACTTACAGACATATTCGCTTCTTAAATCTGTATCACTGATCTGAGGCAGAAAATCTGCTCGACTCATCATAGGTAGCTGGTTATCTTGTTTCCAACCAAAAGAAGAACATGTAGGTGTGCATGGCTCAGCCTACTTTGCAGGTCAGGGAAACTTTAAAGCTTTGTACATGGAAATGTGGTGTACTTTCCAAGCTCCAACCTCTCACTTGAGTTCAGTTGAATGCAGCATTGCTGCCGTTTTGACCATCAGTGACCCCCCCCCCCCCCCCACACCTCCACATCATCACCAACACAGATTGCCTTAACTTTACACCCATCTATCACCCTCTACATGCAATTATACAAAAATTGTGCCTAGCATGCATGTATACATGTATGTATGTATGTATGTATGCATGTATGTCTGTATGTATGTATGTATTATTGCATATAATGTGTGTATGTGTTTCCTGAAGTGTGTATGATTTTTTTTTACGTATATATGTATATACAGTGTATACAGTATATACACACATGAGGGATTCTCAAGTCTACCTGGGACTTTCCCATGAATTAACGGCTGCCCCTTAAAACATAACTAATCCCCACACTGTCCCTTAATTCTGTTTCACAGAGTTGGCAACCTCATGCATATATATTGTTTGTTGTTTTTGAATTTGCATTTGTTGGTTGTTGTGCTAAATTTTAACAAATTCCTGAAAAACTAACAGGCAATAAAGTGATTTTGATTCTTCCTTTCATTCTAATCTCTCTCTCTCTCTCTCTCTCTCTCTCTCTCTCTCTCTCTCTCTCTCTCTATTTCCTTGTAAAGATTAAGGTTTAGGCAACTTGTTTCGTGTGTAAGTAAAACAATTTGCCACAAATGCTTGTTATTTTATTGTGCAAAATAAAGGCTTAATTTCATGCTAAGTGCCTGATTAGCATCAAACCATACAAATAAAATTCATTTAGTTTCTAATTGGCTAAGCTAACATCACACTAATAAAATAATCACTATGCAAGGTCTGGTTGAGACAGAATGTGAGTGTGTGTGTGTGTGCATGTGTTAGCGTATGAGTTTAAAGGTCATGATGAATGACTAACAGTGCACGCTCCATCGGGGTGAAGAGTCTTAAAGTCACATGACCATGTCATCACAGGTGAGCTGGCGTGCTCAGTCCTGTCGTCAGGTGATTGTCCTGCTGTAAACTGAGCGAGGAGCGCGGAGCCGCGTCAGGCCTGAGAGAAAGCCAAGAGGGAAAAAAGAGAAAAGCAGACCGGTGAACCACAGAGGGATTGTGTTCTGTGTTTTTACTCTCTGGCATCTGGAGAGCAGGTGGGTTTGAACCTCAGCTCACAGTGCATGAACATGAGACCTCTAAAGGACACTAGAGGAATTACACCACCATTATACATCACTCGTATGACTGTTCATCTGTTCATTTAGGTCCACGAATCAATACAAGCATTTTCATCCATATTTGGAACATTTCATAGGATTTGAGGATATTTTATTTATAAACAAAACATTTTAATACAAATGCAAATGGATTTAGCAGTAAATATTGGACTAGAACTATCATATATATTATTATTATTATTATTATTATTATTATTATTATTATTAAAAGTAGTAGTAGTTTTATTATGGAAATGCACCATTAGTTTTGTCACAAATGTTTTTTTCTCATAAATAAAATAAAAATCTTTAAAAACACTTTTAAATTGTCACAACATTACAACACAGTTAATAAAAATAAATATTAAATCATACTAAATCATTTTATATTTATATTTTGAACTTTGAGCTCACTCTCACTAATGAGATTTATATATAATAATAAAAAATATTTATTAATTAAAATTACAATGGATCTTAGTTTATAACAATAACAATAATAATAACAATAAAAAGCAAACATTTTTGTTAACTGTTCATGTACTTTTTATCCCTTCATTTATTCATGTTTTTTTTTTAGACTTTGTTTAAATAACATTGATAACAGTTTATGAAATGAAAATATGTATAATGAAAAATTTTATATTTAACTACAAAAGTTATTTAACTACAAACTGTTTATCTGGATAAATAACAGCTTAAAAAAGAACTTGTTTAAGTGTTGTGAAGTCTCAATTTTGTGCATAATTCATGTTTATAACTTTACAATAAACGAATAAGTAAAAAATAAGTAAGTAAATAAATGACTGAATGAGTAAATAAATAAATAAGACTGTGTTTACATGTGTGAGCAACCCTTGGAACACATGGAACAAAAATATTTCAGAATAAACACATTATTTTTCCATATCTGCTTGAGTCTGTATTTTTCATGAAAAACATGAAGATGTTTCATCCCTAATGTTGTACATTATTACACACAGCTCTCGGCCAATCAGCACACAGTGCACTGCACTCACACTACTGAAGCACTATTATAAAGGTAAATCACACATTGTGTGTGTGTGTGTGTGTGTGTGTGTGTGGCCTCAGAAAGGTCAGGCTGACTCAGTATCAGGATTAATAAGGTCATTTAGTCACTATCATTTATATTCTACTCTATAGCAGGAGTGCTTAGAAACCCAAGAGGCCTACAAAGCATTTCACACACACACACACACACACACACACACACACACACACACACACACACACACACACACACACAGCTTATTAAATGTGAGAATGAGAACTGGTACATATTTAAAGTTATAGCTTTACGCTGACACTGGAGACTCCTTACTCTGATGCCACGCATTTCGGTGTACAGAAAGGGGCAGAGTTTAACTGTCCTCTCACTGCAGCTCAGTTTGTTGATTTGTTGCTTTACTAAATCTGTACTAGAGGTTATGTTTTTGTAATTGTCTTCTCAATGATTATTCTTCAATAGTTCATATAAAGAATGTTGTACAGTACATGTGCATTTTTTAAATACAGAAAACATATGCGTAAATGTCAGAGAAATGATGTCAGACACGCAGAAAAAGTTTTTATTCCATCCATCATTCGTTCGGGTGTAGACAAACAAACCTGTCTTTAATGACATGTATCGTACCACGTCTCTGTCATTACTAATGGTTAAATGTAAACACACACACACACACACACACGACCATATGGACACCGGACTGTCTCTATTTTCCAGGGAGTTTCCTTTATTCCATTAAAACCGTCCCATTTAAACTTTAAAATAAATTCCCAATTTCTCACTGGATATAGGAGTGTGTCCTGTTCAGACAGATTTATACACACAAACACACACACACACACACACGCACACGCATATTATGCTACTTTTATTAAAATGAGATGTTTCACACATATATTAAAAGCAGGAATATGAAAGAAATTGCTGTTACATGTTCTGCTCTAAAGGTTCAAGAACAATATTATTACTATTAATAATCATAGTTACAGTATATACAGTACAAGTGATGTGTTTGGACACGCCTTCAAATTTGTTTAGTGATTTATTTTCTACATTGTTGAAAGAAAACCTGGATTTTTTTTTTCAAAACTATGAAATAACACATATGACATTAAGTAATTAAGTACCAACAGCAAAAACAGCAACAGTCAGCTGTTATTTTAAGACATGAAGGTCCTCTGGTGGCTCAGTGGTACTACTGAGCCACCAGCCACTACTGGTACTGTTTCACCTGCCACTGGATGCAGTGCCGGTTCTAAGCCCGGGTAAAAGGGGAGGGTTGCCAAGTTGTTGTGCGGGCCCGATAGTCCGCTGTGGCGACCCCTTGCTGGAAGCAGCCGAAAGACCAACAACAACACGGTCCTCTGTTGTGGAACAGTTCCTACAAGAACAGTATTGTGTCAAGTGCATTTGCAAAACTCATCAAGCACCATGGTGACTCTCATGAAGACCTTCCCAGGAGAGCAAGACCAAAACTTACCTCTGTATCCTCCAATCCAATCCCATCCCAATATACAAACAAGTCTAATCCACAAAGGCTCTAACCTCAGTTCACAACAATCAACAGATCTGATGCCAATGTCCTGGTGCCAGACACCACAGCAGCCCCCCAGAGGACCTGAAGAGTCACAGTGCTGGTTCATAAGGGGAACCTATAACGTAGGTGGTTTTAATGTTAAAGCAGAACAGATAAGCCGCAGGCCAAAGGACACTACTAAGAAGTAACTAGCCTGCTAAGTGTTAGGCTAGCATTAGCCTAGCTTTAGCTTGGTTTTTCATAAATGTATTACATGTAAGAGGCTGTAACAGTCAGTGTTGGACAAGAGCATCGCTAAGCGGGCAGGAGGAATGATCCAGGCAATAGCAGTTGCACGAGCAATGGGAGTTCAGATGGCCGCATTGCGCTCATGGCTTCTTGAACTACAGGTGACCTGGGATCATCTGCCCCTAGCGTCTTTGATTGTGAGATGTCTGTCTGCGGTGACGGCGTTTCTGAATCATCGGCCCTTGCTGCAGCCAGGGAAAGTCCCAAATCTGCTTTATATGACTAAGATGGAACCAGAGAGCATAATGTGTCTTCAGCTTTGAAATGGACTCCAGATGCAGTTCGACATCTCTAACACTCTAGTGTCGGCCCCCTGCTTTATACAAAAAACACTCCATGGTGTAGAACAAGAACACACACAAGTATACATCAAACCATTTGCTCTCCGCTGTGAGTGAGTGCTTTCTGCCTGCAGCCGTATCCCGCTCTCTGGACCATTTCACTTCTGTTTCATCTTCTGAGCAAAGCAAGTGAGCCTGACATCACAGCAGTGCCAAGATACAAGAGGTCAAAGGTCATGGAATGCCGCCTCCTTGTGTGTATTTGTGTGCTTGTGCGTTTTCAAGAGAGGGCCTTTTGATCCTGTAGTTCTCTGTTCTCTTCCCTACAATAATTCAAGCTCACTGCAGACAACTTCCCGTAATCACCCTCCACAACCACCCCCACCAGCTAATAACCAACTAATCACACACACACACACACAAGCTATAGGATAAAATAGCTAGTGTATGGCTGTGATAGATTAGCTCCTTCCAGGGTATATTCCTACCTGGCCTTTAATTTTCCATACCATGACCAGGATAAAGTTTATTTGTGCGTAAAGATCGAAAAATGCTTTTATTGGAAAAGCAACACTATTCTATATCTGCAGTAGGTATTTCCTTATAGCAGATGGTCCATACAGGTAACTGTCATCTAAAGAGATGTCAAGAACACGAAACTGAGTAAATGGGAAATCTGGAACCTTAAGACAACTGAGTCTTGATGGAACTATTTTAAGTATTTGGGGTGTCTATCTCTAGTTCTACCAGCATTATAGGGTACTCCAACTCCAGTACTGGAGGGCCAGTGTCCAGTGTAGTTTGTAATTTACCAACACCTAAACACAACCACTGAACTTGGTCATTAAGAGAATAGTTGAATTAGCTGTTTCTTACCAGTATAATCACCAAAAAAAGCTGGACACTAAAGAACCCTGTTGAAGAACCCTGGCCTAGGGCCAAACAGGAGGTTTGTCCAGATTTCGGAGGTGGAGTTGCTTGTTAAGATAGGATAAGATAAGATAAGATATAACTTTATTCGTCCCACAGTAGGGAAATTTCTTAATTTCTTGAAGTTTAGATTTGCAGTGTCACTTGTGGGATCCAACATTAGACGTCAGGACTATAGCCATTTATTTGTATACTGTACTACCCAGAGAAGAGATAGGTGGGACTGCTCTATTTCCAGGATATTGGAGGAAAGCTAATTAGGAAGTATGACTTAGGTGCTGCATAGACATAAATGGCTATAGTCCATAAATTCCGACTTCATCTAGATCAAGCTTTGGCTGTAAGTTTCCATACAAACCAATCTGAAGCTTCACCTGGTTTTACCCTTTTAATCCATTCATCATTGGCCTCAATCCATGTTCAGGTGTGAAAATCAAGGTGATGATTAATTTGAAAGAGGAGCTTGTAAGTTACTGTGTATTTGGTAGTAGAAAGCCACACCAGATTCTTTAGTCAAAACCCAGGAAGCTCTGCCTGTTTATGGACCAGCTGATGAAGAAATCTATTGCGTTCCTTCCACATCCTTTCAGTATCTCAGAACCATTCACCAATCTTATCATTTTGATTCATACATATTTACATTTCATACAAACTTAATTCTTTTGATTGTGTGAAGATTTGCGACAATGTCAATTGTTAAAAGCGCTATACAAATACAATTGAATTGAAAATTGAATTCACCTATAGCAGGAGTTAATCATCTGCACAGACTTCATGGGAAACTCTCCTTATCAGGAAGGTAATAGAAAGAAATCTTCAAGTCATCATAGCGTTATATCCAATCTTAGATTATCCGATCTTGGAATTATACAATGTTTCTTTCTACTCAAAATCAAATTTGAAACTTAGATAGTGAAATGTTCTAGAATGTTCTAGAATTCGCCATCTTCAGGGCAAATGGTCACCTGATCATCATTGGTCATATTACAGCAATTGGAGTAGAACTGGTGGAAGATCTTGACCATGGTCATGGTTCAGGTACGGCTTGTAGTGGTGGCTCTCCATGGCCTCCATTATTCTTCTTGGGAATTCATACCAGAATTTCATGTTCAAGGTTCAACAATTTAAGTAAGTTTAAACTTGATTCCAAGTAGCAAGAAACATTGCATTTGTGAGATCATAGACTAAGTTGTCCTCTAATGTTTGCTAGCAAGCTGGATGACACTGGATATCAATGCTGGATCAGAATGAGTACCATGGTGAACCTGCTCTTCAGGGGGACTGACATGCCACAACTGAACCAAAGACCCGAACATTCTAGAACGTGTCATTATCTCAGAATAGTGCTACATTGTGGAAGGACATGCCCCAGCCATGGTGGTGCACAAAACCTGTGGCAAAAAAAAAAATGTGAACAAGTTGTTATGCTGTGTTAGCTATAGAAAACAGCTCTGTCTTGACCTCTAATGGGAACGGCAAGAAGAAAAAGAACAACATTAACTGAGAGAAATATTAATCATGAGCTATATCATCAGGCACCTACTGTAGGTCAGATTTAACGTTCCTCCCTGATATGAATGTTTCACTGTCTGGGAATTCCAACAATGCTCCTGGTCGGCATGGTCCTGATGGCCGTCTCCGATAGCGATCTGCTCAGCAGCCTGCTGTTTATTTGGTAGTGTTTGAAGTCTGATGAGGACATAAAAATGCAAAAAAAAAAAAAAAAAAACTCAAGCTTAGTTAAATACCTGTGTGTTCAGCTCCAGTGCACCTGCCAACAATCAGCTCCTCAATATACCAAGATATGCTGAGAGGCGTCATGCAGAGCTTCAAACCTCAGCCAGATGACGCACACTAGGCTTCTTTCTTTCTTTCTTTCTTTCTTTCTTTCTTTCTTTCTTTCTTTCATGCATTAGTTGATTATTACATTTTACTTTTTTTTCTTTTCTATCCTTCTTTTAACATTCTATGATATTTTGCTAGTTTTTGTTACTTTCTTACTTTTTAAAAATATATTTTACTTTTTTCTTTGTTTCATTGTATATTTTCTTTTCTTTTAATTACATTCACTTCAATAAAATTTTATTTGTATAGCGCTTTTAACAATTGACATTGTCGCAAAGCAACTTTCCACAATCAAAAGAATTATTTAAGTCTGTATCAAAATGATAATAATTTTAATTTCTTTGCCTTCGTTTTCCTTCTTTTATTTTGTTTGTTAGATAGATTGGTTCTTTTTCTTTTAAGACTTCACTTTCTTTTTCCTGTTCTTTTTCACACTTTGATATTTCTTTCTTTCTTTCTTTATTAGTTTTTTAATTCTTTTATTTTTGGAAAACTTTTCTTCAATTTGTATGTATGTTCTTTATTTATCTATGTGTCCATCTACCCAGCTGCCCATCTGTCTCTCATCAGTCTGTCTGTCCAGCCTATAAAAGGTGGGATTTTTAAAAATTTCTCCTGTGCCAAAGTATACAAAGTAAATAACTAAGAAGCAATAAAGTGCTTCATGTTCAAAATACATTTTATATATAATTTCAAATTCAAACTTTATTTGTCACATACACAGTACAATATGCAGTGAAATGCTTATACGACCATCTGTGACCTTAAAATAAAAAAAAGGAGAGAGACCAAGTACCAGCCAGAAATAAATTATGGAATAAAATAAGAATAAGTTTAGCTATATAAAACATAGCTGTAGAAAATAGAATCAAATATACAAATATTTTAAAATGATATAAGAAATACATAACTTATTACATAAAATTTAAAATAAATGAAAATATATATATTTTTTAAATGTATCTTTACAAATATAGAAAATATAGAGAATAATTTAAATGGAAATGTCCTGGGAGTGGGCAAATATGCATGAATGTGTAGATGTACAATGTCCATAAATGTCTATAGTCTGTGATGTGGAAACAGTAAGATGGAAAGTTCAGGGTAGTGCAAGTGTGCTTGAATGTGCAAATGTACAATGTCCATGAATCTCCAGGGTATGTGCAAATCTACAAATGTATAAGTGTACAGATGAGTAATGTCCATAAAGTGTCCATAAGTCAAGTCAAGTCAATTTTATTTATATAGCGCTTTTAACAATTGACATTGTCGCAAAGCAGCTTTACACAATAAAAGAAGTAAGTTTGTATGCAATGTGTGTGAATCAGAATGATAAGATTGTCCCTGATGAGCAAGCCGAGGGCGACGGTGGCAAGGAAAAACTCCCTGAGATGGTAATAGGAAGAAACCTTGAGAGGAACCAGACGCAACAGGGAACCCATCCTCATCTGGGTGATAACGGATACCAGGAATTGCTCAGCATAATAATGTGTAAGACTGGAAGTTCAGTATAACAGGAGATGTGTTAAAATTAAAATTAAAAGGAGTCCAGTTTGTTCCCGGAGGCTCAGGTAGACTGTAGGGGATTCCGGTCCTGAGATATCGAACAACTGAAGTCACAGGTCCCCAAAGCATCACTCGATGACAGGACAGTCTTAATGGAAACCATCCCCAGCCACCACACGAATCCAGGCAGACCACACGGGGCATCCATGCGACGAGATCTCCAACCAGAAGCAGGACTCCAGGACGGGTTAGACGGGTCCAGAGGGCAGAGGGGTCTGGATCACTGGCAACTCAGGAGTGACATGTATAGCTCGACAGAGAGACAGAGAGAGGGAAAGAAGAGAGGGGGAGAGAGAGAGAGGAGAGAGCAGAAAATAAGGAGAGATGGCAGTTAGGTCTGGTCACAGTCAACATGTACAAGGTGAATGTACATTTAGTGCAAAGTGCAAGCAGAGACTCCGGCAGGACTAACTATAACAGCATAACTAAAAGGGAGAGCCAGAAGGAAACACAAACATGAGGGGGAACTGAGATGTAAAGCAACCAATCACCTCACCGTCAACAAACCTGAGTGAACAATGAGAGTGGGGAGGACAGCATCTAAACATACCAGTTCACCAGAATACTCTACGTCCATGAGTCCCCCAGATCTGCTCCTTTACCTAAGGTTAATCTATTTACAAACATGCTGCGCTAAATAAATAGGTTTTTAGCCTAGACTTAAACACTGAGACTGTGTCTGAGTCCCGAACATTAATAGGAAGACTATTCCATAACTTTGGGGCTTTGTAAGAAAAAGCTCCGCCCCCTGCTGTAGTTTTAATAATACGTGGTACTGACAGGCAGCCTGCATTCTTTGATGGAAGTAGGCGTGGCGGATCATAAGACACTAACAGTTCACTCAAATAGTGTGGCGCGAGACCATTTAGTGCTTTAAATGTCAAAAGTAGTATCTTAAAATCGTTGCGAAATTTCACAGGGAGCCAATGCAGTGTAGATAAGATAGGGGTGATGTGCTCGTATCTTCTGGTTTTAGTGAGGACTCTCGCTGCTGCATTCTGTACTAACTGAAGCTTGTTTATACACCTAGTTGAACAACCAGACAGTAAGGCGTTACAATAGTCCAACCTAGACGTGATAAAAGCATGAACTAGTTTTTCTGCATCATTTAGTGACAATATGTTTCTTATCTTGGCAATATTTCTAAGGTGAAAGAAAGCTATCCTGGTGATATTATCTACATGAGCTTCAAACGAAAGGCTGGAATCTATAATCACACCGAGGTCTTTTACTGTTGCACTTGATGGAACAGAAAGGCCATCTAAAGTTACAGTGTGATCAGTGTGTTTTTAGTTAATTTAGCTATGGTATTAAATAAAAATCTCGGGTTGTTTTTGTTATTTTCTATAAGAGTGGAGAGATACGTTGATCTAGCATCACTGAGAGCTTTTTTATAGTTCAGGATGCTCTCCTTCCAAGCTATTTTGAATACTATCAATTTAGTTTGGCGCCATTTACGTTCAAATTTTCGAGCGGTTTCTTTTAAAGCACGTGTGTGGTCATTATACCAAGGAGCGAGTTTCTTATCTCTTAATTCCTACTACCTTTTCTAATCTGTGAAGGAGAATACTATGATCAATGGTGTCAAAAGCTGCACTGAGGTCCAGTAACACAAGTCTCTCTGTGTTGGCCTTCAGGGAGTGGAATCGCTTTCCTGACCTCAACAGAGAGAACAGTCCATTGCTGGGGTGGCTGAGGTCCTTCATGATCTTCTGGCCTTGGTCCAGCACCGCTTGCTGTAGATAGAGTGCAGGTCAGGGAGCTCGGAGTGGATGATGCGCTCAGCTGATCGCACCAACCTCTGTAGAGCACATCTGTCCTGCATGGTGCTGTTCACGAACCAGGTCATGACATTTCTCGTCAGCATGCTCTCTATGGTGCAGGAGTAAAAGTTCCTAAGCATCCTGGAGGGCAGTCTGAAGTCTCTCAAGCGCCTGAGGTGATAGAAACGCTGCCTGGATTTTTTCACCACGGTGTTGATGTCACAGGACCATGACAGGTCCTGCAAGATGTAAACACCAAGGTATTGGAAGCTGTTCTCGCTCTCTACTGGGCTCTCGTTGATCATGGGGGTCTGGTAGTTCCTCTCCTGCTTAGTGCTGAAGTCCACTATCAACTCCTTTGTCTTACTGACTTTTAGAAGTAGGTTGTTCCTCTGGAACCAGTTCTCAAGAATCCCAATCTTCTCCAGATAGGCTGACTCATTGTTGTCAGAGATCAGGCCCACCACAATGGTGTCATTAAAAAACTTAATGATGGAAGTGGAGTTGGTAGTGGCCAAGCAGTCGTAGGAGTACAGTGGGAGATGGTGTCGTCAGTTGAACGATTTGGACGGTAAGCAGACTGTAGTGGGTCGAGTGTGTCCGGTAGTGAAGAAATGATGAAACCAGCCAGCCGCTCAAAGCACTTCATTACTACTGAGATGAGGGCTACAGGTCGATAATCATTAAAGGAAGCAGGATGGGGGTTCTTCGAAACAGGAACAATGAAGGACCCTTTAAAGCATGTGGGGATTACCGACTGAAATAAGGAGAGGTTGAATATCTCTGTGAACATACAGTAGGTGCAAGCTGGTCTGCGCAAGCATTTGAGGATTTGAGCTGAGCTTTCATCTAGTCCTGCTGCTTTCCTCGAAATCACTCTTTTGAAGGCTCTCCTCACGTCATGCTCGGTGATGATGAACACGTGTCCAGTGCTGATATTCTCTTTCTGGCTGTAGCCATAAGTGCCGTTACCATTAGCATGAGTATTGCTAACACCGTTTGCACCGTTAGCTGAAGCCTTGAAGTGAGCATAGGAAGTTTTCAGCTCGTCTGCCAGAGACACGTCCACGTTTGTCATACCAGATGTTGGTGCTTTATAACCCGTTATTGTCGTCACTCTGTTGGAGTTGTGACTCTAGTTTCCTCCCATAGAGGAGCTTTCCGAATGTTGTATGACGCAGCCTTGTACGAGTCCATGACACCCGACGCAATCCCGCATTGTAGACTGCAGTGCGAGATCTCAGAGCGTTGCTGATGGTTTTACCTTCCTCTGAACCGGAACTTCCAGTTTAAGCCTTGGTTTATATTTTGGCAGGAAGATGATAGTGTGGTGGGATTTTCCAAATGGGGGGCGAGATTGCACCTTGTAGCTGTCGTTGATTGCTGTTTAGCAATTGTCCAGTGTTCTTTCGCCCCTGGTGGGGCAGGTGATGTGCTGATAAAAGTTTGGCGCTGCATGTTTGAGGTTGGGTTTTAGCTGTGTGAGTGCTTCATGCAGCTCCCATAAGGCAGTGTCTGTGTCCGCTTGTGGTGGAATATAAACAGCGCTGACTATGACCGATGTGAACTCCCAAGGAAGGTAAAAAGGACAACATTTGATGGACAGTAGTTCCAGGTTGGGTGTGCATCAAATTTCAAATTAAAATTAATTTTATTTGTCACATACACAGTCATACACAGTACAATATGCAGTGAAATGCTTATACGACCGCCCGTGACCTTAATTTTTTTTTTTTACAAGAAATAAGGAAATAAATAGTGAAATAGAATGAAAATAGAGTAGTTAAACTATAAAACAAAATGCAAGATATAAAAATTTTCAAAAATATATAGGAAATCTAAAAATATAAAATATAACAACTTATAAAAACTTATCTGTCTATACAAATATTGCAGTAGTTTTAATGAAAATGAGATAAAGGGAAATGTGAAAAAGTCCTGGAAGTGTGCAAATGTGCGTTTGCCATAATTGTCCATTCTATGAGGTGTGCAAAAAATGCAGAGGTGTTTTAGTCCAGTGTATTGGTCTGATTGATCTGATTGAGAGACCATATCGCCTGCGGGAAGAACCTCCTCCTCAGTCTCTCTGTATTGGCCTTGAGGGAGCGGAAGCGCTTTCCAGACCGCAACAGAGAGAACAGTCCATTGCTGGGGTGGCTGAGGTCCTTCACGATCTTCCTGGCCTTGGTCCAGCACCGCTTGCTGTAGATAGAGTGCAGGTCAGGGAGCTCAGTTCGGATGATGCGCTCAGCTGATCGCACCACCGTCTGTAGGGCTCGTCTGTCTTGCATGGTGCTGTTCCTGAACCAGGTCATGATGTTTCCCGTCAGGATGCTCTCTATGGTGCAGGAGTAGAAGTTCCTAAGCACATTAGAGGGCAGTCTAAAGTCTCTCAGGCGTCTGAGGTGATAGAAACGCTGCCGGGATTTTTTCACCACAGTGTTGATGTCACAGGACCATGATAGGTCCTGCGTGATCTGAACACCGAGGTACTTAAAGCTGTCACCTCTCTCCACTGGGCTCTCGTTGATGGCTGATAACTTGTTTTTGCTTTTTAAGTTAATTTTCGATAACATTAAACCGGGTAATTCATCACAATTGAGTGCATTAGGTACGATAGAGATACTCTTATTTCTATTGGTTTACAATGTACTCACAATTTGACGTTTTTAACTCCGGAACCGAGCTGGCCGAGTGAGATCCTGAGGGAGAACAAAGGACGCGACATGAAGCGGCGGCCCCGAGGGAAACGAGCCGGCGTCAGGAACAGGCTGAGAGCCCGTGCACACCGCACACCTCTGCCTAGCATCCTGCTCGCCAATGTCCAGTCCCTGGAAAACAAGCTTGATGACCTCAGGGCCAGGGTAAAGTTCCAGAGAGACATTCGGGACTGCAATCTTCTCTGCTTCATCGAGACATGGCTGAACCCAGCGGTGCCGGACCACGCCATCCAGCCGGCTGAGTTCTTCTCGGTTCACCGCATGGACAGGACATGGGACTCGGGGAAGACAAGGGGAGGCGGCGTGTGCTTAATGGTGAACAGCAGCTGGTGCAGCAGCGCGAGCGTTGTTCCTCTCGCACGCTCCTGCACACCCAACCTGGAACTTCTGTCCATCAAGTGTCGTCCTTTTTATCTTCCTCGGGAGTTTACATCGGTCATAATCAGCGCCGTTTATATTCCACCACAAGCGGACACGGACACTGCCTTATTCGAGCTGCTTGAGGCTCTCACACAGCACCAGACTCAACACCGGGACGCTGTGCTTATTGTGGCCGGGGACTTTAACAGTGCCAACCTCAAACGCGCAGCGCCGAACTTCTATCAGCACATCACCTGCCCGACCAGGGGCGAAAGGACACTAGACCACTGTTATACATCAGTTAAGGACGGGTACAGGGCACAATCTCGTCCACCGTTTGGTAAAGCTGACCACGCCGCCATCTTCCTCATGCCAAAATACAAACAAAGGCTCAAACAGGAAGTTCCGGTTCAGAGGGAGGTCGCGCACTGGACAGACCAATCGGTGGCCGCGCTACAGGACGCACTCGATGACGCAGACTGGGACATGTTCCGGAACAGCTCCGATGACGTCAGCATGTTTACGGAAGCGGTTGTGGGATTCGTCGGGAAACTAGCGGATGATACCGTACAGAAAACGACCATCAGAACGTTTCCCAATCAGAAGCCGTGGGTGGATAAAACCATCCGCAACGCTCTGAGATCTCGCACCACTGCCTAAAACGCGAGACTTGCGTCGGGGGACATGGACATGTACAAGACAGCGGCATATAATGTCTGGAAAGCGGTGAAAGAAGCGAAGCAGTGCTATGGGAGGAAACTAGAGTCACAACTCCAACAGAGTGACTCTAGGAGTCTGTGGCAGGGACTAAGAACGATAACGAACTATAAAGCTCCAACATCCGGTATGACGAACGCGGACATGACTCTGGAAGACAAGCTGAACACCTTTTATGCTCGCTTCGAGGCTGCAGCTAAAGACGCTAGCGTTGCTAATGCTAGCGGTGCTAACGGCTGCAGACAGGAAGTCATTGCCAGCACCGGAAACGCGTTCATCATCGCTGAGCATGACGTGAGAAGAGCCTTCAGGAGAGTGAACACCAGGAAAGCAGCAGGACCAGACGGTATCTCAGGTCGAGTCCTCAGAGCCTGCGCAGACCAGCTAGCACCTGTGTTCACAGAGATATTCAACATCTCTTTATCTCAGTCGGTGATCCCCACATGCTTCAAAGAGTCCATCATTGTTCCTGTTCCGAAGAAACCACATCCTGCTTAACTCAATGATTATCGACCGGTGGCCCTCACCTGGGACTCAGCTCATCTTTGTGTCAGTGGATCTCCAACTTCCTAACTGACAGACCACAGGCTGTAAGGATGGGCGGCCATGTCTCGGCCTCCATCACTCTCAGCACTGGAGCACCACAGGGTTGTGTTCTGAGCCCTCTACTGTACTCTCTGTACACACACGACTGTGTAGCCTCTACTAACTCCACCACCATCATCAAGTTTGCTGATGACACCGTCGTGGTGGGCCTGATCACTGACAATGATGAGACGGCCTACCTGGAGGAGATTGGGAATCTGGAGCACTGGTGCCAGAGGAACAATCTTGTTGGTAGTAGACTTTAGCACAAAGCAGGAGAGGAACTACCAGACCCCTGTCATCAACAACAGCCTAGTGGAGAGAGTAGACAGTTTTAGATACCTCGGTGTCCACATCAAGCAGGACCTGTCATGGTCCTGTCACATCAACACCGTGGTGTAGAAGGCCCGACAGCGTCTCTACCACTTCAGGCGCTTGAGAGACTTTAGACTGCCCTCCAAATCAATTAGTCAAGTCAAGTCAAGTAGGCTTTTATCATCATTTCAACCATATACAGTTCAGTATATGTCAGGTCAGACGGATGACTTGTGGGTAAAAACTGTTACACAGTCTGGATGTGAGTGGCCGAATGCTTCGGTACCTTTTTCCAGATGGCAGGAGAGTGAAGAGTGTGTGTGATGGATGTGTCCGGTCAGCCACAATGCTGGTGGCTTTGCGGATGGAGCGTGTGGTGTAGATGTCTTCGATAGAGGGGAGAGAGACCCCGATGATCTTCTCAGCTGTCCTCACTATCCGCTGTAGGGACTTGCGGTCTGATATGGTACAATTCCCAAACCAGACAGTGATGCAGCTGCTCAGGATGCTCTTGATGGTTCCTCTATAGAAGGTGGTGAGGATTGGTGGTTGAACCTGGACCTTTCTCAGCCTTCTCATGAAGAAAAGACATTGTTGGGCTTTCTTATGCAGAGAGCTGGTGTTGAGGGACCAGGTGAGGTTCTCCTCCAGGTGGACACCCAGGAATTTCGTGCTCTTGACGATATCCACAGAAAAGCCGTCGATGCTGAGCGGAGAGTGATCGCTCCGTGTCCTCCTGAAGTCAACAATCATCTCTTTTGTCTTATCGACATTCAGAGACAGGTTGTTGTCTTTACAACAGTCCGTTAGCCTCTGCACTTTCTCTCTGTATGCCGACTCGTCGTTCTTGCTGTTGAAACCCTCCACGGTCGTGTCATCAGCAAACTTGATGATATGATTGGAGCTGTGTGTCGCTACACAATCATGAGTCAGCAGTGTGAACAGCAGGGGACTGAGCATGCAGCCCTGGGAGGCCCCAGTGCTCAGTGTGGTGGTGCTGGAGGTATAGTTCCTGATCCGCACTGCCTGAAGTCTTTTGGTCAGGAAGTCCAGGATCCAGTTACAGAGGGAGGTGTTCAGTCCCAACAGGCTCAGCTTCCCGATCAGTTGTTGGGGGATGATTGTATTGAATGCTGAACTGAAATCTATGTACAGCATTCTGACGTAAGTGTCCTTCTTGTCCAGGTGTGTCAGTGCCAGGTGGAGTGTGGTGGAGATGGCGTCGTCCGTTGAACGGTTTGAACGATACGCGAACTGGAGGGGGTCCAGTGAGGGAGGCAGCAGGGTCTTGATATGTCTCATGACGATCCGCTCGAAGCACTTCATGATGATGGGTGTGAGTGCAACAGGGCGGTAGTCATTGAGACAGGACACAGAAGACTTCTTCGGCACGGGGACAATGGTGGTAGACTTGAAGCATGTGGGAACGACGGCGTTGCTCAGAGAGATGTTGAAGATGTCGGTGAGAACATCTGCCAGCTGTTCTGCACATTCTCTCATGTGCACGCTTCGCCTCTCTGATGGCCCGGGACAGTTTGGCCCTTGCTGTTCTTAGGGCCGCCTTGTCTCCCGTTCTGAAGGCAGAGTCTCTGGTCTTCAGAAGTGCACGTACCTCCGCAGTGATCCACAGTTTCTGGTTGGGTCGTGAGATGATATTCTTGGAGACAGTGACATCATCGGTGCACTTGTTGATGTAGCTGGTCACTGATGACGTGTACTCCTGGTCACTGATGATGTGTCAGTATAGTCGCCGTAAGTCGCAGCGTCCCTAAACATGTTCCAGTCAGTGTTCTCGAAACAGTCCTGAAGAGCAGAGATGGCTCCTGCTGGCCAGGTTTTCACCTGCTTCAGAACCGGTTTTGAACGCCTGACGAGTGGTCTGTATGCTGGAATTAGCATAACAGAGATGTGGTCTGAGTAGCCGAGGTGGGGGTGGGGCTCTGCCCGATATGCGCCGGGGATGTTTGTGTAAACAAGATCCAGCAAAGTCCACATACTGATGGAATTTAGGAAGCACTGACTTGAGATTTGCATGGTTGAAATCCCCAGCAACAATAAACAGTCCATCCAGGTGTGTGTTCTGCAGATTACTGATCTTAGCATACAGTTCACAGAGCGCTTCCTTAGCATTAGCACTAGGTGGAATGTACACTCCGATAATGAAAACAGTGGTGAATTCCCACGGTAAATAAAAAGGTCTACATCTAACAGTCACAATCTCCAGCAACGATGAGCAAAAGCTAGAAACTAGCACAGAGTTCTTACACCATTTTGTGTTGATGTAAACACACAAGCCGCCGCCGCGAGTCTTACCGCACAGAGCTGCGTTTCTGTCGGCGTGAAACGAGGCTAGCCCGTCTAGTTGAATGGCGGTGTCCAGTACTCTATCGCTGAGCCACGTCTCCGTGAAAACAAAGACACAGCAGTCCCTCACCTCACGCTGTGTAGCCTGCTGAAGTCGGATGTAGTCCAGTTTATTGTCCAGAGAGCAGACGTTTGATAAGATGATGGACGGAAGAGCCGGCCGGCTAGGGTTTGTTTTTAGCCTAGCACAGACTCTCTGGTAGTTCCTTTCCTGCTTAGTGCTAAAGTCCACTATCAGCTCCTTTGTCTTACTGACATTTAGAAGGAGATTGTTCCTCTGGCACCAGTTCTCCAGATTTCCAATCTGCTTCAGGTAGGATGTCTTATCGTTGTCGTCAGCAAACTTAATGATGGAGGTGGAGCTGGTAGTGGCCAAACAGTCGTGCATGTACCAAGAGTACAGCAGGGGGCTCAGAACACAACCCTGTGGGGCTCCAGTGCTGAAAGTGAGGGAGGCGCATTGCATCCTTTGCTCTCCCCCAGGATCTCATTCGGCCAGCTCGGATCAGGAGTTAAAAACTTTGAATTGTGAACACATTGTAAACCAATAGAAATAAGAGTATATCTATCATACTTAATGCACTCAATGGTGGTGAATTTACCAGTTTAAAGTTGCAGAAAATTACCTTAAAAGACAAAAAAAAGTAAAAAAGATCGGAGCAGTAATCGGTTTCTACAAGAAAAAAAATACACTGTTGGTATGTTGTGAGATCTGTTCTTTCTTTCTTTCTTGCTTTCTTTCTTTCTTTCTTGTCTCCCTTTTATTCTTTGAATGCGTTTTTCATTTTATTCAATAGTTTGTGAGCATTTTCATTCTTGCTTTATTAGTGTTATTAGTGTTATGTAATAATATTTATGAGAGCCCTTACACAGGGCTTCTGGAGAGGTCAATGAAAAAGGAAGCTATGAGAGTGCTAGTACAACGCATGGGAAGACCTTCCCTTTTGGAGATAGCATGAGATTATTAATTAGGAAACTAAAAGAAACTAAAGAAAACTGAAAAATAAAAAAAAACCCTGATTCAGAACACTGTGGTGTAGCCGCCTGCAGATCTGCCCATCCTGAACAGTGCAGAGTATTCTCAATGAGACGTTTACTTTATTCGGTCTTTCATTGTATTTATACTTTCCTTTTAACTAGTTTTCTTCTTCGAGTAGTTATCCATCTTTTTAACCTTTTCCTTTTTTTTTAATAATGAATTTTTGCACACAACTTTCTTCGATAGTTTTTATTCTTAGTAGTTATTTTTTTCTTATTTTTATGTCCTTTGCTTTTTTCCTGGTCTTGTTGAGTCTAATTTCTTTCTTTCTTTTTAGTTTTATTCTTTTATTCCATTCTTTTTATTATTAGACTTCTTTCTTTCTTTCTTTCTTTCTTTCTTTCGATAACAGTTTAAAATAAATGAACTGCTGTTTTACACCCCACCAGCACTCAGTAAACTCAGGTCTTTGTATCAATCAGGTTATTGATTCCAGCTCCTAATCCTACTTTGGGGATGTTTTGTCACTGTGTGTGTGTGTGTGTGTGTGTGTGTGTATCTGTATGTATGTATATGTATGTGTGTATACACGTGTGCGTGCATACGTTTGTGTATGTGTGTGAGAAGCAAATGTTTGAAGTGATACTGTGGAAACGAGGCAGTGTTTAGAGTTAATAGTCTCTCTGGTTTAATGGCAGGAAATGGGCTTCAGATGTCGATCACTTTGGGTTGGCGCTCTCTCTCTCTCTCTCTCTCTCTCTCTCTCTCTCCCTGCGTGCCCTATAAAACAACTTTAAGTACCTCATGGCATTGAAGAACAAATTGCACATCAGTAGCCAATAGTTGCATTGTTCACATTTTAGACACAATCGCACTCGGGTTTAATTCGGGTGAAAACAGATGGTGGCTTTTTTCTGCCCTCATCAGTAATTTAACATGCACTTGACATGAATCACGCAGAGGAGCCGGAGAGACCGCGGAGTGGAATAGCAACCACTGAGGAGGAAACTAAAGAGCTTGGGTTCTTTTGAAGGAAACAGTTTGGTTTTATGGGCTTCAGAGATCTAGACATCTTGCTGTAACTGGTTGCAATTACATTTGTCACTTTTTGTTGTAGCATGTGACATCAGTTAAGTTGATTTATTTCACAGATGTCTTAACCAAATAAACAAGTCTCAGTCTAGCCCATACTGTACCTATGTAGGGTCTAATGATCAGACTCCAGCAGGTGGTAGAAAAGAGTTGCAGGATGAGCTGAAAGCAGTCAGAACAGTCAGTTACACAGAGAACAAATAAAAAACCGATACACACACTGCACCACAATCATCTCCAGTCCTGAACCGCATGCTCAGCTCCACTGCTGAAGAAAAGCACAGCGCATACACACACTATACTCTGCTCAGACGGTAAATAATTTTGATCTTAGTTTGTGCTGTTTGGAGAAGGAAAGGTTGCGTGCATGATCCCAAGAACATCACCACAGTGAAGCCGGTGATGAGAAAGGCATGGTATGGAGCTGCTGCTGCTGCTGCTGCTGTGCTAATAGTAATGGGGCGTGGCGCATGTTAGTGAAAGAAACATAGATGGGAAAATCAGAGAAGAATCCAATCATCTTCAGAAAATTGACTTTTTCAGTGTGTGTGTGTGTGTGAGACTTTATTTAAGTCAGAAAATAATTTGTCCTCATAACCCTGAAGAATTTAAGATGCGAAAGCCGATTATTTCTTAGCATAGAGATCTCAAAACTATAATTATTAACAACATTGCAACGCTTCACGCACTTTCCTTCTTATACTGACACGCCCATCTCTCTCTCTCTCTCTCTCTCTCTCTCTCTCTCTCTGTATGCTGTCTGTCTGTCTTTTTGTTTTTGTCTATTTCTTGTTCTGTCATTCTTTCTAATTTCTGTCTTTCTCTCTGCCCATCCCTTTAGTATTCTGTCATTCGTTGACTCTAATTTCAATTAATTTCAATTTTATTTCTATCACTGGTCATTATCAACAAAGAGGCTTTACACAATCAAAGTAAACTTTTTAAAGTGTGTATGAGATGTGAGTGTGTGTGAATCAGAATGATCAGATTGTCCCTGATGAACGAGCCGAGGGCGACGGTGCTGAGGGAAAAACTCCCTGAGATGGTAACAGGAAGAAACCTTGAGAGGAACCAGACTCAACAGGGAACCCATCCTCATCTGGGTGATAACGGAGAGCAGGGATTTGATCTGACCTTTTCTTTCTGTATCTCTCTGTGTCTGTTTGTTTCACGTAACTGCTTGACCCTTAAGTCTATCTATCTATCTGGCGGTGTGTCAGTTTATGATGAATGTGTGGAGTGGTGCTCAGCTGCTCTAGAAATGAAGTTAAACAGCTCCCCCTGGTGGCTAACACCTGGGATTGTTTATCACCTGATCATTATTGAGACCTCTTCCTTCTTCTTCTTTTTCTTCTTCTTCTTCTTTCTATCGTTATTTATGCGCACGTTACGCCCCAGCAATTATGGATGAAAAATAAACATAATTCATTAATTCTTTAACATGTCAAGTAGTTTACATTTAAACACATCTAGTTTTATAGTAACAAATACACACACATACCTTCTGGTTTAAAAATACTGGCACCCCTACAGGTAATAGTCAGGGGCGGTTCTAGGATTTTGTAAGTGGGGGGGCACAGTGGGGACCATGAACCAGTCAGCGGGGTCCCGTCGGAAATCAGATTAAATTAGAAATACATAATGGCTTAGAAAACATTAAGCATGACTTACAAAATCTTGAGCAATGCCCTGTGCGCTAGTATGGGTAGTATTAAGTTACATGTAGCACTGCCGCAAGAGCCTGAAAATCGTTTAGTATTTTTGAGAAAAGATTTTTGTTTCACATTTGTTCATAAAAACAACTGATAAAGTAACATTTATCTGTTTACTATTTATTTGGTGGGCTAAGCCAATGAGTGAGTGACGGCGTTCTGAGTGTACAAGACATTGACGCCACTCTGATTCAATGACATTTGTATTGTCAGGTTGACAGTACATTTGCCAAATTACATTGGGGGGGGGGGGCACCAGGGGGGCCAATCATATTTTGGGGCGCCAATAATATCCCGTGCCGCCCCTCTAGATCCGCCGCTGGGAATAGTTCCTGAGCCCCCAGAACAGGCGAGTCTCTGAAATATAAATCACTCACCTGTTTAACTTTACTCTTAACACTAAATAAATTCAGATTTTCTACATTGCTTTTATTCTCAGGCTGACGTGTGTCTTCTAAGTCTTCTCCAAGAAATTTTGGCCCAAACGTTTTACTCTGATCTTCTCACTTTGATCTCAAATCATCCTGGAACATAACAAAATTGATGATGTTTTCAATCTTCACAAGCATTACAAAAACAGGACAAAATACCACAGATTCACAGTGTGTGTGTGTGTGTGTGTGTGTGTGTGTGTGTGTGTGTGTGTGTGTGTGCGTGTGTGTGTGTGTGTGTATTGTGTGCTTTACTCTGAAATGTCTGGACTCATCTGTTCATCTACTTATCTGTAGTGAACTGTCCCAAACTGTCTCCCTGCACCAAACTGTTCTAAACTACATCACTGTCTGTCTCACTGTCCCAAACTATTTGATCATTACACACTGGATACACCCTGGAGCAGAAACCAGTATATTACTGGGCACAACACGTTTCCAAGTGATTTACAGCTTGGGGCACTTCATCATAACACATGCACCCATCTGCATGTTTTTGTGAGGTGGGAATAAACTGGAAAACCCAGTGGAGCCACAGATGAACACTGTGGGGAAACACACAGGAACTTCACACAGACAGAAACCCAAGCTCATGATGGACCCTTGAGCTGCGAGGGATAATCTCTACCCACTACACCCCTGTGCAACAATACAAACAGCTTAAACAAGCAAAGTTAAATCTTTAAAACTCATCTGTAGAAGTCATGATCATAAACTTGACTGTGGAATAAAATGATCGTTTTGAGAAGAGAACTAAAACTATAGTTTTTAATGTCCGAACCCACCACCCAGCCCGACCATTTCACATTTACATTTTGTTAGTGATTTATTAAATACATTCATGTCTAAAAATCATGGGGCTGCGTCAAATTACAAACTTTGAAGCTAGTGTTGTGCACTCTGTAGTTCTGTTACATCATAGTTATTAATATTAATTCCTCAGCACACTGTTCACTCTGTAGTGTGTTCTGTAACAGACGACATGATAGTGAGGGACTACTGGACACGTCTAATTATACATATAAGGTTCTGTAACCACCCACCATTAAAGGTGATTACTAGGTTCAGCTCACGTTATCAATCAGCATGGTCTGGATATCAACTTGTATAAACACACACACACACACACACACACACACACACACACACACACACACACACACACACACACACACACACACAACTTTGGAGTAATGAAGCGGTGTTTGGCTGTGCATTAGCATGTTCTGTTTATATAGCTGTCCTGGAGTCATTCTTGTATTGATGGAGTGTCGTACCTGTGTACGTGTGTGTGTGTGTGTGTGTGTGAGTGATCAGAGGAAATGTGATTTATATGTCTGATCAGAGACAAGGAGACAAGACAGTCCCATCATGCTTTGCGTCTGCCTTCATTATGCCTGTGTGTTTTACTACCAGCAGGCAAAGACACGGCCTGGAACATTCCTCACACATGCACAACGTGATCCCCCATTCAAATACAAAGCAACTGAATTAGGAGCTTCTCTTAATAAATATATCACCTGTCTGTGGGGTTTCGAAGCTGTCATTCTTTCTGTCTCTTTCTGTCTATCTCTCTTTCCCTCTTCATTCCTCCCTCAGTCTCCGGCTATGCAAGGACAAATTCCTGGAAAAATCAGAGCCTGCACCAACTTGCCGAACACAAAGGGAGTGTGTTCCTGCTCTAAACAACACCTTTTCCTTTCGGATGAGTGGCAGGGAGAGGAAGAGAGAGAGAGAGAGAGAGAGCATGTTTGAGGCCAGTGAAAGGAAAATGTGAGACTCTGTGCAGTGTTAATATAACTGTATAATATAACTATATAATATAAATATAAGACTTATAAATATTTAAACTCACTTTAATAGGAGACTGAGCCTCAGTGTTTCGAGTTTTAGCATCTAATTATATGACTTTATGAGACTAACTGATACAGAAGCCACGCCTCCTTTGTCCTTTACTAAGACAGACTGACATTCACAGGCCACGCCTCCTTCACACTGACTAAAACACAGAGGCCACACCTCCTTCACTCTGATTGAAACACAGAGGCCACGCCTCCTACACTCTAACTGACCTACAGCGACCACGCCTTCTTCACTGTGACTCAAACACAGAGGCCACGCCTTCTTCACTCTGACTGGCACACAGAGGCCACGCCTCCTTTATCATATTCACCAACACTACAGGTCACGCCTCCATTACCTTATTTACCATTACTGACACATAGAGACCACACCTTCTTCACTTCTCTCTCTGTTACCGGCACTCACACACACAGACCACGCCTCTTGTACCAGTCTCAATAGTATAGCTTAGATGATATTAATGAGAAGAGGTATGGCTTCAAGGGGGGTTCCTATAATGAAGCATGGATGAGATGAGGACGCACTTAGAAGCCATGTGGTTGATGGCAGGGAATTCTTGTAGCACTGAAACAAGGTTTAATTTATTAAACAGTTAATTTCACTTATATAAAAAGTAAAAAAAAACAGTTAATTAGTTTGTTTCTTTTTCTCCTGCCCATCCTGAGCATGAGTCCCAGTTGCGATGCCTGTGATGCTGTCAATGATCGAAGCAGAAAGCAGATTTTTTATTTCAACTTTCCAGAGACGTCAGGGGGCTCGCGGTGTGGACTGAACACCCGTCACTGCAGACACACAGAGATATTCGGTAACTCCCATTGGCACTGAGCCAAAAACAATATGGCCTCTGAAACAAATCAGAAAATAACGTCATATAATAATAGTCTACTGCAGCTTCAGAAAATGTAATCACAGTCCAGGAAAATAATAAGTAAGAGACACCTGTTATTTTTTATTCTTTTTTTTTACCGGAACATCAGGACCCCGGGTGTCGAGCGGTTTTACACTCACTGAAATGAAGACGGTATTGAGAGAGCAGTCGTACATTCAGTGAGCTTCTGTGACTTTCACACTCAGCGAGTGATAACGTGAAGGTCAAAACTAAAGCATACACATACATTTTATATAATAATATTAATCATATGAGACTGCATACATTGTCTGAGAATAATAAAACATTGTGCTGTATGTTGTGACACTATAGTAAAACAATAAACCATAGTGTGGTGTGATAAAGTGTAGCTACTAGACTTTCCTAAACTACATGTTCAAAAGTTCTCTAATACACCAGCAACTTAACCTCAATTACCTCAATAGTCTTTATTTATTATTATACATTTAGTTAGTGTATATTATACAACAGTTATATACTATTATAGGACAGTTATAAGTGGTGATAAGAGAGAGTGGGTCTGTACGGTCCGCAGTACTGAGGAGAGAGCAGCTGCCTGACCACGCCCACATTCACACCCAGTCACAGAAGCACTTTCAGCAACAACACACATCTGATAACGTCATGTCGTCTTAAACAACACGCCTCACGTCTCTGCACTAATCACTTCTAAGTCCTTGTCGTTCTGTTCATGGCTAACGCTTAGCTACAAAGCTAACCAGCTTCTAACACGAGACTGAATCCCAAATCCCTCTCTAACCCCTGATCAAGGGCACTACTGTGTGTGGAACAAGGGAGTGTACACCCTACATAGTGCACTAGTCGTTGTTAGTTAGTTCTGCCAGGCGTAGAAGGATATGTGTGGGAAGAGCTAAATAACTATTTAAATAAAATAATAATAATAATAATAATAATAATAATAATAATAATAATAATAATAATAATAATAAAAACATAATGTATTGATAATAAATAGTTTTTTGTGGAACTGTTGTATAAAAGCAATATCACACTTGAGGTCATGCTGTCATCCTTAATATTAGCATGGCTGTGATATTTCCAGTACTTGGGCTGCACCCTTGTGCCTATTCATTACAACATCATACCCTTGAGTGTCATATTGCCTAATTGAATGTCACCTTTTTTAACCCAGTTATAGTTACATAAAAGTGTCCTATTGTCATGTTACTGAGAAACCAGAAAGAAGTGTAAACTCCTCTGTCCTGAAGATGTCAGCTTGTTGTTACAAAGTGCTGAAACTGGAGACTCCATCCTCTAAAGGTAAACAAACCTCTCCTTATGGAAAACCTTTCCATATCATTGATTATTCAAATCTAGTTATTATGAAGAGAGTGTGTGCTGTACACATCACTATGAATGAATGTACTAATGTCAGATTATGATTATTATTTTTAGATCTTTTGCAGTCATGTGGCCACCTTGATGTCAGTAACAACAGTGTGTGGCAGAAACGCCATTAACCAACAGGTACTATGTATTTTCGTTGATAATTCCGATTATGGTGTATTTTAGCCTAATAAAATTAACAAAGATTCCTTGACAATTACCCAACCACCTAGCGGATTACCTGATGCTTTGTCAGACACATAAAAGAGTAACCTAATGACTGATAGCTTCTGTTCCGCTAATTATTGTCCTATGCGGTACATTGTGGCAGACTTTGCA
This sequence comes from Clarias fuscus, assembly GCA_030347435.1. NCBI lineage: Eukaryota > Metazoa > Chordata > Actinopteri > Siluriformes > Clariidae > Clarias > Clarias fuscus. The sequence continues at coordinate 39,280,105 of CM059209.1, read as the reverse complement.
GCCCATTCTGAAGAAAAAAAAATGTTTAAAAATTCATGAGAAGGTAATAAGAAAATTAATGTGCAGAAATTTGATTTGCTATCATAACTTTATTACTTCAGACAATGTACAAATTGATGCCTCATGGATTTGGTGGCATTTGCTAGCATTAGCATTAGCTCTTTCAGTGCTTCTGTTGCAAATGGGACAGTGCTATGGAATATGCTGTGCTTTATGGTTCATAAAATGATTTTCAGGTAAAGTTATCTAATACTGACAGCTTTCTAGTTAAAAAAACGTTCTAGTTAACTAACTATATATATATACACCCAGTCCTGGCTCGTGGCTCAGCTCTTCAAAGTTCTGGGGGGCTTGGCTCAGCAGTTCCTCATTTACATACAGACACTATGACACTAAAATGGCACACTTGGAGAAGGTGTCAAATAAACGGTATGAAAAATATATTATATTTCGCCATAGATTGGACTTATTTGTCTGGCCCATCCCATGGGGCTCAATCAGATTGGACTCTAGGTAGTTTGGAGGCCCGGTTGGGGGCCTTAGGCTCCTTGCTTGTAGGCCACATACACGATGGGCTTTCTATCACAGCCAGCATGATTTCTTTCGGAAAGCTGTGTTCTGCATTGAGTCTTCTGCAGCATCAGATCTCACAGGCAGGCCTTTGGCCCCCTTAGGCATGGATGAGCCTTGTGTGCCTATAATCCTATCACAAGTTTACTGGTATTTAGACCATAATAAATGTTATTCAATTTACCTGGTATATGTGTTAGGGTTATGGCTGTTTGGAGTAATAAATACAGATGCATTATGACACTCATACATGTATTCACAGGGGAAAGTGACATATGACTCCCAATCTGTCCATTTTCATTCATGCCACATGGCCATATATCAGATGTACCTGATCCAGGATCACACAAAGTAACTTAAGTTCGATGTAAAAAGATAAGGAATTAAATCAGACTTTGTCATGGAGAAAATAGGAGTTGTCCATTCAAACTGGTGATTTAAGGGAAGATCCTCTAGCACACAGCATCATTACTGTGTTTAACTGGTTTAACTTTGACACATCTTTCTTCTTTTGAGCAAAATAAAATAAATACATGGAATGTTATTTTAACTTTTACACATTGTAATATTTCATACCATTCCATGACTTTTAACAGTAGCTCATGGGAACTTTTGCACATGTTTCTAGATATCAAAACCACAATGTACTTGTTATGAAAACACAGTCATTAGCGTGGACAGTGATGTGACATGATTCTTTGACGTGGATGTGATCGTAAATCAATAATAAAAACAAATAAAGTTTGAAAGTTTAAAAATAAAACTGCTGTCATGCCAGTGCATTATAAAAGCTTTATGTATTAAATAACTGAAGGATATAATAGTAATAATAAAAAACATTTCAAATTAAGTTGCGTTTAGATATTGCTGTTTTAAACAGGAAAAAATAAACACTGGATGTACACTACAATGTGCGTAGTTCTCATATCCAAAGTGCTTTAAATAGAAAATTCCAGAGAAATTCTGTTAGTAGTCACCATGTTATCGTGTATAAATAGAAGTCTTTGTCTTTTGTCTTGATGTGTTACAAAACAGTGCTGCATTCTGCATCATCACTGATGAGTCTAGAAATGCAGTTGGACTGTGAGGGTTTCGAATCAGAGCTGAAAATCAACTACAGATAAAAAAGATGTTTAGGAGAACAGTGCAGTGTTTACTTTTGAAGTATTAAAAAGACTATTAACTCTCAGTTCTAGGGCAGAACCTTCTGGGAGAAAATCAGGATCTGCAAGGGAGTCAGTGATCTAGAATTTGTACAGTACATGCTGGAGTATTTCCAGTTGAAAGGTTAATCTGGTCTCACTTAGTCTTTGAGAGCTTTGACATTGAGAAAGTATGGCTTTCCAGATCTGCATCTAGATAAGTCAAGATGTTGTGTTCCAGAGCTTCATTGGGTGAATCTCTGTTTTAAAACCTATGCAAGTGTTTTTTTTTTTTTTTTTTTTCAAAATCTTTAAGCACAGTCCTTCCTTTGGTCATCTCTCTACAGAAGTCTGTAACAACATTCCATAACCACAGGAGGCCAGCTCATGTTCTGGATTCTCCACCTACGGGGTCACTGTCATTGAATCATCATTAGGTAAGTCAATATTCCAGAACATCTTCAAAGGAGTGCACGTTGGTTCACTCTGCAAGGGACCGTGCTGTGGAACATCAAGTCAGCATCCTAAGTGAAGCAGTCCAGATATTTCACCAGCTAAGTCAATGAAATGGAATCAATGATCCACAGCTGATATATTTGTATAAGACAACCATGCTTAAAAATGTGAATCAGCATTCAAAAATATCCACCATCTGGGTCAGTGTGAAAAAGCTCCATCAGAACATGTAGTACAGTAGAATGTTTAAGGGGAGTCTGGAACTTAGGCAGCCACAAGTCAGCCAATAGACATTCCAGCTTCTCCATTTGAACAGGTAGTTAAATTGAAACTACATCCAACAAGGTCTTCTGTGGTCTAGATTCCCCTATAATTCTACAGACTCATTAACAGAACAGTTCAGATTTAATGAATCCTCTGCAGGTCTTATGGTATGGACCACTCCATGGTCTACTGTATATTCTCCAACTGATGAGGCAGTTATCAGGAACTCCATCATGAGAGTTCTATAGCGAGACAGTCAATGTTCTGGGCTTAGTGATCGAGTCCACAATCATACAAGCCAGGTAATCTGGGGCTGCAAACACCAACAGCACAATGTCACTCTAGACTGTCCATCACATAAAAACTTAATGACAGAGACTGAGTTCCTTGCGGACTGAACACTTTTTACACTGGACGACGCAACACCAGTGGAACCGACAAAGGCAGTTCTCCTCCAGAATGACGACCTCATCTCGATACCCTCTCTCACAACACAGCAGGTCACATCCGCTTACATCCAATGCTGTGCTGTTGCAGGTTCTCCCCTTGGTGCCCGGAGAGCCGGTCTTCCTATTTGGAAGACAGAAATCAGGAGACTCAGCCGAATAGATCAGATCCTGTTTATCTGGAGCTTTTATGTTCTGGCCAACAGGAATCAATGTCTTTCCATCATTGCCTCCCATAACCTTAGATGCACCATTGAAACGGTCTAAAAGACGATCGCCCACTTCCCGGAACCGAGGTAATTTCTTCCAGCAGGTACGCAGTGTGCAGGAACCCGACAGCCCATGGCATTTGCATTCAGTCCTCATGTAGTTTTTCACTGCCTACAGTTAGACACACATACAAACACACACAAACAGATTAAAGCAATAAAAGACGATACACTTTGGAAGGAATTTGCCCTCTTGTACTCTTCTTGTCTATTTAGCCTTGAGATACTAAAAAGCTTATAAACCTGACAGCAGAGTTAAATCCAGAAGTTCCCTCAGATAATTAACCAACCATTAATACCAACACAACATTTTCATCCTTGGTGATTAAAGTCTATTTAGCTGTACAGTTGAAAAAGAATGTCATTACATATAATTATCAACTCAAAAAGAGAGGCTCAAATCCCTTGCACATCTCTACCTGTTTTTTCCACACCCACCTGTCTATCTAATTCTGAAGAAACTCAAGGTCACACACTCATACGCACTTATGTCATTTTAAAAGAATTATCTGTAAAGTAGGGTCAATGTTGATTAAAAAGCTTTTGCTGTCATTAGGCAGCTTTTAGTCATAACAGGATCTGTCTGCAGGTAGCAGACCATAGAAGGTGATGTCAATGAAGCCATACCTGAAAAAAGGTGGCTCTCACTGGGACCACACAAACATTAAACTGATTTTATCTTCACTTACTTTATAAAAGTAATAATAAAACTAGGCTTTCCTGAAAATGTTGTTCCTGAACACACCCTCAGATTCAGATGAAGTCTAAATGCCTTTAATGTTATTGAGATCCTGTTTCAGAGGTTAGGAATCTTGTTCTATCATTCTTCTTGAGATAAGCATACACTTGCTTCTACCTGTGATTACCACTCCTACTCTATTTTAAATGCTCCTGCCGAGGTCTACAAGGTAGCTCCGGCACATATTTTGCCTTTGAAGCCTATAAGACCCTGTACCCTTTCTGAATCTGCTTTTGAGGCTTGTGAGTTTTATCCCTGCTAGATCCTCATCCTGCAGACTACAAAGCACTTCTTCCAATTACACTTAGAATTACATTTACATTTACCGATGCCCTTAAGCAGAGCGACTTACAGAAGTGCTTTTAAAGTCTATAAGTAAATACATCATGATACTTATTTATGGATTAAGAATACTATCCAACAAAAAAACTCTTTCAGTATTTTCAGTATTTCTTAAAACAGTATGTCTTTAAGGGTCATTTGAGGACTGCCAGCTATTTGGACATGTAAAGAAAGTTCATTCCACCACCTCGGGGCCAAAACAGGAACAGTCTTGATGCATGTCGTCGTTGTACCCCAATAGATCGAGGGAGCTGTCAAGCAGTTATGGAGGATGGTGCAGTGCAGGGTGTAATAAGTGCTTTAAGGTAAACGATTACTGGTTCATGTTTATCTTTGTAGGCAAGCATCAGTGTTTTGAATCTGACGCTGCTAATGGAACCCATGTTGAATGTATCAAGTTCCATGTTGCGGTATTCTGGAGAGAAGTGGCATCTTTTATTTCTCCTGCCTGGATCCTTATCCAGAGGTCTGAAGAAGTTTATTGCTATGGTGTCCTTGTCCCTCAGCTCTACAAATACCCACTTCTGTCTTAATCATTCATTTAAAGTCGACCAGGCCACTTCTAAGATGATGCCCTTGAAGTCTACATGTCCCTGGTTCATGGCAGATGATGAACCTGAGGTCTTTAAGCCTTGCTATGATCCTACTTTTGCTCCTAATGCCTAGCACACGTTTTATACATACTAATCAGACCCTGCTTCTTAGGTATAGAAGCCCCTGGTGAGCCTTGCTTGGGCCTGGTAGGTTCTCCCTGTGGTTTTTACCAAAGTTTCTTCCTCTTTTTTCCTTTGGGCACTGATATTTTATTTTATTGTATCCTGTTGTTGTTTTTTTTTTTACTGCTGACTGCTGTGAACTGCTCATTTAAGCTTGTCCATCACCGAACACACACACACATCAGCTAAATGTGTGTTTAGATAGATATCACTTCTCATATTGTTCTTCACCATATCCAACACATCATCAATCTCTCCTGTGACTAAGATATCTGGAACGTAATCTCATTTATAACTTTATCACACACACACACACACACACACACACACACACACACACACACACACACACACACACACACACACACACACACAGTGTATAAAAGTGCTGATCACCTGATCTGGCAATAAAGCTCACAGATAGTGTGTGTGTGTGTGTGTGTGTGTGTGTGTGTGTGTGTGTGTGTGTGTGTGTGGATGCTGGTAATAGATTTTCATATTCAGGTTTATTACTACTACTACTACTACATTTACTACTCATACTACTACTACTACTAATAATAATAATTACCAGCCGCCCAGCCTCGTTGTTGTGCAGGTCAATGAGAGTGCGGATGTCACTCTTGCCTTTCCGCCGCTTGGTGTCCATAAACTGTTTGGATTTTTCGTAGCCAAATTCCACGTCATCACCACAACCTCCCCACTCCCAGGCCCCGCCCCCATCCCAGGCCTCATCAACAATAGGTGGAGCCTCGGCCTGGCGAGGGGGCGGGGCTTCACAGCCACACTGCAGCAGCTCCCCCATGCTGCAAGCCTGAGTTACTGCATGAGTCACTCCGGCCGCCGTGATGGCATACACAAACGCGGTCTCACGGATATCTGTCTCAAACAAACACAAACATACACACACAAAGGTTGTATTAATTCCAGCTCCTTATTCGCAAACTTCTTTTTTCTTTATATGTTTCATGCATGGCTTTAAACTATCTTCATTCTGAGCTATATTAACATTGTGTGCTAGATGTACTAGCTACACACATTCAGTACAGACACCAATTAGTTCTTCTATGGGAACTGAAGTTGTAAGTAGTGAATTGAGTATTCACAGGATTGGTCTGAGGAATTATTGGTGAGGGTTGGTTTGATTTGTCACTTCTTTACAGCATCATAGAATTAAGAAAGTCACAGTGCAAATGTTTCTTGTTACTGAAATCATGGCTTTGACTTTCTCTGTTTTTAGCACTTTGTTTAACATTGGTATCAGTTTGGTATCAGATATGACAGGTACCCAGTTCACCTTTGACCTTGACCCCATCAGGGTTATTTACATTTTTATAATCTTATAAATCTAATATCATCTCCTCCTTTAATCCCACAGGTCACACAATGAATGGTACTTCACTATCATTTCTAATCTGTAGTAATCACTCAATTGCAGCTCAGAATGAGAAAGAAAGAAAAAAGAAAGAGAGAGAATCTTGGCATCTTGGAGTTTAGTGCCTTGGGCTGAGGCAGTGTGGGCGCTGTTTGGCATGTTTGAATAGTGCAGGAAAACAGCTGGCGGTTATTTGTGCAGGAGCAGAAATATGCATGTCTCCTTTGTGCACCCTGTACCCTTTGTAACAGGAAGTAGACCTGCCTCGGCAGAGTCGCTTGCGCTCTTAATGGCCGCGTCTCCGCGTAATTGCGGTAAATGTTTCAAAACAGAAAAGCACTTATAGACATGAAGCCTCGCCTGTAGACATGGAGGAATTTATGATTAATTTCCATTTCCAGAGGCAGTCAGTCAGTCTCGCGCCGTGGGGAGTCGAGTTGCAGCCCGTGTGCAAACATGTCAACTCACTGCAGGCCAAACTCATCAATCCTGCTGTAGATCTCAGAGATGGCACTCCTGACTCTACACACTGAAACCAGAATGAAGGGGTCCCAGTAAACATCAATTTCTGTCCATGTATTGACTACTGGTTTTCTCCAAACTGATACTAAAGGCACAAGATTATAGATCTGGGCTTCTACAAGCAAACACTCAGTGATATCAATCATTGGAAATGTCATCCAGCATTTCTTTTCTAACTTCAAGAAATAGCAATGTTCCTTGTCTAGCAGAATGTCCAGAGGTTTCACATTATTTATTCATTAACAGTTCCTAAAAGCATGCTTTGCTGAATATATCAATACATTTATTAAGTGTGCAATTGTTTGAGTGCCCAACTGAACTAAGCATGAACCAATTAAATAATTAGCCACACCCACCCCACAAGACTCCATATAAGACATAACATGCAGATAGCTGAAAACAACAAAATGGTGTTTACAAAAAAAACTAAATGATGATGACAACTTAACAGGAACCTCCTAAGCATTCATTCAAGCTGTCATCATGGGATCATAGTTGGCCTGTGTGACCTATGACTTCACACTAGTGGTCTTTGCTGTTAGACGTCCAGACATGTCATGTAGTTCCCCAACCTTCTTGCAACCTCTCCACTATGCTTACTATCTATGTCTGTCAGAATACACTAAGACAAATTGCTGCCCTCCTAAGCCTGATATGTGCTCAATCCAGTAATGCAATTCAAGCCCCAATATCCTTTTATATGGTGCAATCCTTTTTTAATATTTAAACTTACCCCCAATTATGTGATTTAATCAGTGGAGGTTCACATTAATGAGTCTCCTTATATGGAAATCTACACAGAGTCGCAGGATACCATAATTTTCTAAACAAACTCGACTATTATCTACCTCCAATTATCTAACTATTATCTAACACTCCTGTGTATTAAATCCAAATTAATTTATATGCAGTTTGACATACAAAGAGTGTCTGAATAGTAATTATTCGTATTACAATTATTATTATCACAATGAATCTAAAGTAAAGTTGATACGCAGATGGATGGCGTCAAATACAAGGCAATCTTAAAAGAAAGCCTGTTAGAGCCTGTTATACTAGGACAACGACTCCAAACATACAGCCAGAGCTACAATGAAATGGTTTAGATCAAAGCATATTCACATGTTACAACTGCCCAGTCAAAGTCCAGACCTATGTCCAATTGAGAATTTGTGGAATGACTTGAAATTTTCTGTTCACAGATGCCTTCCATCCTATCTGACGGAATTTGAGCTATTTTGGAAAAAAAAACACTTTCTAGACATGCAAAGCTGGTAGAGACAGACCCCAAAAGACTTGCAACTGTAATTGCAGTGAAAAGTGGTTCTATGAAGTAAAGTATAATTTTCCTTCCACTTTACAACTATGTGCCACTTTGTCTTGGTATATCACACAGAATCCTAATAAAATACATTTATGTTTGTGGTTGTAATGTGACAAAATGTGCAAAGGTTCAAGGGGTATTGATACTTTTGCAAGGCTCTGTATTATACATACAGCACACCTACTGTAAGTGCTTGTTTTATGATCATGCCGTCTGGTATCACCCAGATGAGGCTGGGTTCCTCTCAAGGTTTCACTCTCATCAAGTCTCCCCTCACCACCATCATATCCAGCTGCTCGTTAGGAACAAACTAATAAATTGATTCATTTAGTAAAAATGTTTATAGTTTTATAGGACAAGTTTATATCCTGAAGTTTCATTTCTTTAAAGCTGCTTTGCAGCAATGTTCATTGTTACACATGCTATATCAATAAAACGTAATTGCTTTCATGTTCAGTTGAACATCTTTTAGCTTTCAGTTACCTTCAACAAGCTTCTGGGAGATATCTGACTCATATTGGCAGAAAATTTGAAGTGTTTAATTAAATTTACTGGCACACTCCAAAAGTTTTGAAGGGGTTGAGGCTCCAAAGGTTTTAAGTAAACCTGCTTTTTTATTCCACAACCAGCTTTGACATGGTTTTGGGGTCACTCTTCTGTTGCAACACTCAATATTTTGACTATCTAGCTCATGGCTTGAGGTTGTGCTGAAGAAGTATAATGTTCTCCTTGTTCTTTATGATTCCATCCACTTTGTGCAGTGCACCAGTTCCACTGGCAGCCGAACAGCCCCAGAGTAAGACTCTACCACCACCATGCTTTACTCTTAACTCTTGTGTCCACAAACACACCTCTGGTCAGAACTTTTTCTAGAAACCCCTTTCTTTGCCCAGGTGAAACTTTAGGTGAGCTTGAAGATGTCAATATTTTTAAAGCAGCGTTTTTTTTTTTCTGTCAGTCGATGGTGAGGTAAACCTGATTTGACTGGAGACAGAGACACTGGTGTTTAAGCAGTTTCCAGTTCATGGCAGGGCTTGGTGTTTCCTGGATGGTCGTTCCAGAGTTGTTCTTGACCAAGAGAACAAGCTTCCTGAGTGATAAGGTGGACAGTTACAATATTCTTCCAGATCTTGGCTAAGTGTTTCCACCTTACCACTAAATATCAGTCTAAAACAATCACTGAAAGCCAAATACTGCCCTGACATTCACACTTCTTATACATGTGTATAAACTTCTCATCAAAATGATTACTTTATTAACATTCTTTATTGCCATAGCTGTGAGATGATGTGAGATAAAGTTTGCACAACAGACAGGCTCAAGCACAGGAACCACAGTGTGGGAAAACGCTCCTGTTTAGTGTTTACAGAGAGCAGCGACTACAGGAGGTTTATTAACATCTTTAAAACACTGAACAATAAGCTACACACACACACACACACACACACACACACACACACACACACACACACACACACACACACACACACACACACACAGAGCCAGGCTTGTTCTCTTGATTATACCGACCTCACATTGTTAGCATTAAGGAGGGTATGGAGGTCTGTATTGTAAAACCATGGGTCATGGAGGTCAAATATCATTACTGATGGTGAGTGTATTCTGGGAGTGCATTACCAACAATAGATCATCAGATTAGCTAGCAGGAGTTTTATAAATCACACACCATACTCTCATCACACACCTACACACATCTACACACCTGCATAGACGACTTGTACACACTCCATCGTCCTCTCATCACCCACCCACTACACACACACCATCATTTTCTAGAGGTCATTTCCACACAATTGTTTCTTGAAGGAGGTAGACCCCCCCCTCCCCCCCGCCACACTCCCCCCTCCTCTCTCACCCTGTTGTAAGATTTTTCCAAAGTACTTGTTGTGGCTGGTGCAGTTCCAGCGCCGGAAGCGGAACTGGTACTGACACTCTCTCACTCCGAGCCGCGCTCCCTTCACCACTTCTGACACAATTTCCGGATGGTTCTGACACAGCTCGGCCTGCTTACTGCCCAAACGCTTAGTCTTCCTGCAGATACTGTTAGGATCCATGACCAGGGGACTGCCCACTGCCCTGCAAACACACACACACATGCACAATTTAGTAAGAATTCTGAGATATATTTTATTTCAATAAAGAATATTACTGTAATGAATCCAGGTAAACTTTCTTCACCAACAGTCAAATTTTAAAAATGCAATTGTTTCTATTTTCAGTACTTAGCGAATGCAGAATGAAGTTCTAAACATTAAACCTGTTCCACATATTACTGTTATTATATTCTTGTACATGAAGGATTCACTCTTCTTTTCTTTCTTTCTTTCTTTCTTTCGTTCTTTCTTTCGTTCTTTTAATACTTTTTAACTTTGGTAGTCTTTCAAAAAAATCAATTTTACCTTTTTCTTTGATTTATTTAATCTTTACTTTTCTCTCTTTCTCTTCTTTTAACCCTTTCTTTCTTTGGCTCTTTATTAAGCCTTACTTTCATTGTTTTATCCTCTTCCTGACCACTTTTTAACTTCATGCTCACTTAGTCTTTCTTTCTTTCTTTCTTTCTTTCTTCAGTGCGTTTAATGATACCTTTATATTTCTATTCCTCCATCAGAACGTAAAGGGAAAGCTTTGGTTTCAGCTGAGGATCCGTGCTGATGTTGTGAGACTGGTTTATCATGCAGCAGCTGTGTGTGCTGTGAGAGGACACCTCATCGCTCCAGCTCCACTCCTGTCAGGCCTAATCTCTCAGAGGAACAGCGTTTATCTGCCACGCTGAGTTTATTTTAAGAAGTGGAGCTGAGCGCTCGGGCCAGGTGGTCCGAATAAGATGTACGATGTTGGAGATAGCGGGCGCGCTGCCGATGCGTCCCATCTGATCAGCCAAATGTTTCGTTTAAAACACACAGCGTCTTGATGCAGGGCGCTCTCACGACCCCACTCGCTACACACGACTCCTGGCAAGGTTACACTCTCTTCTCTTAACTCATGAGAGCATCTAACATACTCTTGCACATGCACTCAACCTCACACACACACACACACACACACCAAGAGGGAAACGAGTCTACTGTGTGACAGTGTGTTTCAGGACATGCGAGAGGGAAGAAATCATTTTATGACTAGCGCTGGATCAGCGGGTTATAAAACGCTGCTAATGTTCCCGGCACTGTAAAATCCCTTACGACTTTTGGAGTGTTGACACTATTGACAACGTTACCATGGAGACAGCAAGCTGAGGACGACATCATCACTGTGTCTTTCCCGGCTCATACACCCTGTGCGTGACCCGACTGATTATCTGGTGTTTGTGTGGGTGTGTGTCAGAGGGATAATCCGGAATAACAGCGCGACTCGTAAAAAACAAATACAGCCCCTCTCTCTCTCTCTCTCTCTCTCTCTGAAGGGCGAGGCTAAACTGTTTGAAGGAAGAGATTTTGAAGGAGAGCTTCAGAACCCAGTGTTAGGAAGATTAGGAGTATGGAGATACATCAGCATGACCGTGGACCAGGATGAAAAATTCCAAAGCTGTTATATTCTAAGATCCACGATTCTTCAAAACTCTCAGCCTGATGAATTCCAACATAAATATTCCAATATACTGCATTAAACGGGGCAGTGGTGGCTCAGAGGGCTAAGGCACTGAGTTACTGATCAGAAGATCGGCAGTTCGATTCCCAGCTCAGCCAGCTCAGCCAGGTTGCCATTGTTGGGCCCTTGAGCGACGCCCTTAACCCTAACCGCTCCAGGGGCGCTTTACCATGGCTGACCTTGCGCTCTGACCCCAGGTACACTGGGATATGCGAAGAAGGAATTTCACTGTGCTGTAATGTATATGTGACAAAATAAAGGCTTTAGTTTAAAAAAAACGTGCGAACACATCCTGAAACACTTACACTGTCAATATAAATGATGCCAAAGTAGTTACAGTTTTAACAAAATGAATGCTGATAGTAATTATCAGGATAACTCCTGAGAGAGTTAGAAGTTCTGAAATCACTGTATCATCATCATCATCAGGGCTCTTCAGCAGTTCTCTGCATTAAAGTTAAAGTTCTAGCTTTCTAAAGAAGTCATACCAGAAATGTTATCTGATTACCAAAGCTGGTGTCGTGTCCCATGTGGAACCTGTTATTGTTCCCCTCCACCACGCTACCTGTCTCCAACTACTGAGTGTAGCTGCAGTGTATTCTGGATTAAAGAGAAATTCATATATAAAAAGATTAAGCACAATGAATAAAAACAAAGGCAGGAGCTCCCTAAACAAATGGATTGCACTTCTCTTTCCTAAAACAAAAACAAATAAAGACTTTACAATGGATTCAGCATGGGATGGACTTCATCACAGGACTCACAATATTGCAATATAATATATCAATATAATTGATCATCAAGAGATCGGGACATGCTGACATCTGAGATTTGTAAAGCTGCAGTATCAGAAGGAGAGATGCATCCCTCTGTTTAACCCCCTCTCTAACAGCACGCTAAAATAAATCATAAACAGTGCAGCTGCTGATCTGAGTTCAGCTTGTTTACATGGACAAAGATCAGGTTTTCCTCAAATGATGGAGCATGAAGATAATGCAGTAGGGAACAGATCTAAAACTCCTGTAGGACAAATGCCAAAAATCTCCTATTATCATATTTAATACATGTATTTTACAAATATTTGCATGATGTGTGATACCGTGTATAATAAGATTTAGGCCAGATGTTGAGCACCATTTTAAGAGAACCATGGAATCTGCATTAGTTATTTTTATTTAATTTCTTGACCGGTTCTGCTTTTTAATTCATTAGAGAGAAGTTAGTTTGTGTAAAATACATCACATCACAATACTGAAGACATTTCTATGACTTTTTATGGTTCATAATATACAGAATGGACTTGCTGACAACCTGCCAGTGCATTGAATGCTTATAATTATATTACATATACAGTATGTGACAAAAGTGAGTACACCCCTCACATCTCTGCAGATATTTAGTTCTATCTTTTCATGGGACAACACTGCATAAATGACTCATTGACACAATGAAAAGTCGTCAGTGTAAAGTTTGTATAAAAGTGTAAATTTATTGTCCCCTCAAAATAACTAAAAATACAGCCAGTAGTAGCTGAACCCCTGGCAACAAAAGTGAGTACACCCCTAAGTGAAAATGTGAAATGTCAATATTTTGTGTGGCCATCATCATTTTCCAGCACGGCTTGAATTCTCTTAGCCATGGAGTTCACCAGAGCTTCACAGGTTGCCACTGGAATCCTCTTCCACTCCTCCATCACAACATCACGGAGGTGGTGGACATTTGACACCTTCTGCTCATCCACCTTCCTTTTCAGGATGCCCCAGAGGTGTTCTATGGGGTTTAGGGCTGGAGACATGCTTGGCCAGTCCATCACCTTTTCCCCTCAGCCTCTTTAGCAAGCCAGTGGTCATCTTGGAGGTGTGTTTGGGGTCATTATCATGCTGGACTGCTGCTCAGCGGCCCAGTTTCCGGAGGGAGGGGTTCATGCTCTGCTTCAGTATGTCACAGTACATGTTAGAATTCATGTTTCCCTCAATGAACTGTAGCTCCTCAATGCCAGCAGCACTCATGCAGCCCCAGATCATGACACTCCCACCACCATGTTTGACGATAGGTAAGACACACTTGTCTTTGTACTCCTCACCTGGTTGCCACCACACACGCTTGACACCATCTGAACCAAATAGGTTTATCTTGGTCTCATCAGACCACAGGACACGGTTCCAGTAATCCTGGTCCACATCTGCAGCAAATTGTTTGCGAGCTTTCTTGTGCATCATCTTTTGAAGAGGCTTCCTTCTAGGACGACAACCATGCAGAGCAATTAGATTCAGTGTGCGGCGTACGGTCTGAGCACTGACAGGCTGACCTCCCATCCCTTCAATCTCTGCAGCAATGCTGGGCGCTTAAACTCATCCGTCTGTTTTCCAAAGCCAATCTTTGGATCTGACACTGAAAACGTGCACTCAGCTTCTTTGGCCGACCATGGCGAGGCCTGTTCTGAGAAGAAACTGTCCTCTTAAAGCGCTGGATGGTCTTGGCCGCTGTGCTGCAGCACAGTTACAGAGTGTTGGCTCTTATAGCCTCGGCCATCTTCATGTAAAGCAATTCTTTTTTTCAGGTCTTCTGAGAGTTGTTTGCCATGAGGTGCCATGTTGTAGTTTCCATCATTGGATAGATCCTTACACTGGGTTACTAGGTTTCAAACTAATATATATTCACCTCATACATTACCCATCTGTGACCATACCTAACTTTTATCTCTCCTTCTCTTCTCTCTCTCCCTATTGACTGCAGAGCTCTCCATTATCACCCAGATGAGGATGGGTTCCCTGTTGAGTCCGGTTCCTCTCAACGTTTCTTCCTACTGCCATCCCAGGGAGTTTTTTCCCTCAGCACCGTCGCCCTCGGCTTGTTCATCAGGTACGATCTGACCATTCTAATTTATACACATTCACATTTTATACGAACTTCCATAATTTTCTTTGTGACAATGACGATTGTTAAAAGCACTATACAAATAGAACTGAAGTTAATTGAATTATTATTATTATTATTATTGTTATTATTATTGCTTATGTCTTGTCATTGGTTGTCTCTTAAACTCCACTGTAAAAACTTCAATTAGATGAATGTTCAATGAATTAATATTGTATTCTTGGTGGTGCCAGGATTAGTTGAGCCAGAAATGTACTTTGCCTGAGATGCAATCACATGATTTATAAGACTCCCCCCTCCCCCCAACTCCCCACACAACATGGCAGAGAGTCACAAGGTGGATTTACTAAAGAGTGGCACGCAAGTGGGGCAATGTTAAGTGTCCCAGAGACTTTAAAGGTGAGACCAGAATGCCGCCCTTTGATCTCCGCGAGAAGGACCTCCTCTAACCCTTTCCTTCCCCACTTTTCCTAAATAAAATTTCCCTTTTTCCCATAAGACCTTGCCTTGTATGTGTCTGTGGTGCCTACCCATGCACAAAGGTCAAACCTGTTACGATGTGTTTACCCTTATTATTATACTAAGGCACCCTGACATTACTAAGGTGAGCTTAGCTAACGTTAGTCTTCATGTTATCGCATTGTACAGGAGTTAGCAAGCTAAACATTCATGACCATATCTACTGTATCTTTTACCCCACTTTGCCCTGATATTTGCCCAGGAACGTCATTAGAATTCCAAAAACAGAAATGTTTTTATAGATACTTTTACTCACCCTGGTGGTATATCTGTCCTTATGAAATTCTTTTATTTTAATCTTAACTAGATATATTGTGAAATTGTTCATCTTTGTCTTCACAAGACTTCTTGTTTCCTTTAGCAGAGCTCTGCTGTGGAATATTGGGTCAGTGGGGTGTCGCCTGGCCTTTTGGATCTAATGGAGGAGCGTGAACAAGCTGTTGGAGGGGTCAGTAGTCCTCCTGGGTGGACTCTGAACATTGAATTCCAAAGGATTGGACGTACACCTATGAAGCCATCCAAATGTTTTCTATTGGACTTGGAGAGACACGCTCCTCTCAGATTCACATGCTGAGAAACAAATGCTTGTTGCCATAGTTCTTTTTTTGTGCCTAACACATTGGGGGGAAAAAAACTGTTCATCTTTGCTAGTTTTTGAAAATGTTTATGATATTGTATTATAAAAGAATCAGATAAGCATCTGGTGTTATCCAGGTTTTTTTCTGACCTCTAAGTGAAATAATCTGAATCTGTATTCTCCTGTCTTTATGCAGATCACTGTTGTAACTTTGACAAGTTTTGGAAAAATAAAGTTTTTAAAGTAATGTTTGTGTGTTTTAATTGTTGGGGTATTGTTAGGCTAACTTTACAATTAGGCTTTACAACTTTACAGTTAGGCTACTCTCCGCAATGTAAAAGTTTATTATTTTTTTAATAGAAAAACAATCAATTGGGCCAACAACAACCAACTACATTAAAGGGCTACAGTGGGAGACAGCTTACCTTTTTGAGTCAATGAAAAGTTGGGCCAAGTCAAGAGAAATATTAATAATTGAGCACACAACCAATACTACTTGAGCTGACTTTTTGAACTAAAAAGTTCATACATGTGATGCACGCATATATCTGTCATTTAGCTGTTCATGCCAGTGATGTGGAACTACTGTAGCACTCCGGAAACTGGAGTACCCGGAGGAAACCCACCAAGCACGGGGAGAACATGCAAACTCACACAGATGCACACAGAGACGGGAATCGAACCTGGCCAGGAAGGCGACAGTGCTAGGACATTATTAAATTTGTAAAAAATATCGAATTAAGTTGGTAGACTTTTTGGAATGTGCATCACTGCTACTTAAGTCTGTTTAAAACTCAGCATGTCTGATTGTAAGCTAATATGATTCTATTCTATATTATGAAATAATATGATTCACTCAATATGTCTCTGAAATTGTTTAAGTTAAGTGAAGTTATGCCTTTACTTGTCACATATACATTTACAGCACAGTGAAATTCTTTCTTCGCATATGCTATAACTGACAGAAATAACATAATGGCTAGTATACTATTTAAAACTACATGTAAAGTCACAAATACTCGCGCATGAGGCCGCACCAATGGATGCACAATACAATACACATACAAAACGGTTAGACAGGAAAATGAGAACTCCATTGTTGCAGTTTTTAGAAAGGCTGAAGCAAGAGCTATTGCAAACTGATGAGTCAAGAGGACATGAAAAAACACAACTACCAAAATATTAAAAACTACCAAAAAAAGACAAAAGTGTTTGGGTTGTATTAGTGTCATTGTTGTATGCCTTTGCAAAAATCTATAACTACACCTCCCACTGTTTTGTTGCAACATATAAATTCAGCCTGCAGTTGTGTTTCTGGTTTGCAGGTTAGTGTCAGTAATATGTTGGTTGAGATTTAATATAAAACAGAGCAAACTTGTGCTGGATTATGATTTCTGTAGTCAAATACAGTGGAACCTCAGATTGCGAGTAACGTGGTTTACGAGTGTTCCACAAACCGAGCAAAGATTTTTAAAACATTTTTAATCGGAAACCGAGCAAGTATTAGTTTACGAGCGCCGAGTATCATGTATCACGCATGTGACTCTTATTTTGACACCGAGCGGCAAGTGATCACAACTGAGCCAATGATTTTTCTCTCTCTTACTTTGCGGAATTGTGGGTAATCGTCTCCCCTGCTCCCCTGGGTCTTAGTGCTCGTCTCTTACTGGTATAATCAACGTCTCATATATGTGCACGCGCATAATTTGACACCGACACACACACACACACCGGCACACACACTTTCTCACCTGTGTGCGCACGTAATTTGACGCCGACACACACACACTATCTCGGCTTCACGCACGCAGACACACTTTCTTTACACAGAAAACTCTGCTCTGTCACGATTCTTTTCAAAGGTTAGGTGCTGGTTCATTATTATTTTTTTTTCACAGCAGTGATTCTGTTAGTATGCGCTCACGTGAGTGTATTAGACACTGTTTAAAACAGTGTTTCCGTTGTGTTTGTTGTGAAACTTAAAAAGCGAGGTGGGGGGGGGAGGAGGAGTTTTACTGTGTAAGACGAGGGAAGGGGCTCACACACACACACACAAATACAGGCACCTGTGCGCACAAACAGAAACACTTATCTGTCGGGATTTATTTATTTATTTTTAAGGTAAAGTGCAGGTTAATTTGTATTTATTTTTTTGGGCTGTGGAAGGAACAATTTGAGTTTTCATTATTTCTTATGGGAAAATTAGATTTGGTTTACGAGGGTTTTATAATACGAGCCCACTTCCGGAACAAATTATGCTCATAATCCAAGGTTCCACTGTATAAAGTAGTGGCAGCAAATTAGACCAGGATCCATTTAGATCGTTGCACACAAAACTATTGGATCCTGTCCTGTACAATTTCAGTGTCACTTTGTCTTACAGCCTGGGTGACTGTACTGGCAGTAGCAGAGTGTAAACCTACATTTCTTAGCTTCAACATTCTCCAAAAACACACTGAACACATTTAAACCACGCACATCAGCTCATGTTTTACACAGCAGGTATTTTTGCTTATCTGATTATGTGACAGCAATGTGATTGGCTTGCTATTGTGTGTCATAGATCGCTTAAAACATGTATGCTTAAAGCTCGTAAAATAAGGCTATACAGCAAGTTTTAAAAGAAACGATTTGTTTCAACTTTGTGTCCGAGAAAAACCCGACAGAAAGAGTAAATGTAAAAGTTTATTTCATTTCGCTCTCAAGCTGTTTGTATACGTAATTTTAAAACTGTAGTGGTGAATATTTTTCAAAAAGATAAACATCAGCTGTGCCTGTCCAAATGATCGATAAAAAAACTCTCCAACTTTTTTGCTTTATATGAAACTTTTCCCAATTTTCACTAATATTAACCTATAATGAGCATAGTTCCAAATCAGAGATTTCTAAATGTGACACACTTCCTCCTGCCAGTTGGTGGTGCTATGACTGAGACTTACAGTAGTCATATCCATGTCTGAGATTTGATGTACATCACTTTATGTACACTACTCGCTGTTTCTCATTTATTCGCCATAACTTTAAGGGCTATGCAGCTAGATTAAAAATAATAATAATAATTCATAAGCGCTGTGAGGGCTGTAGGGCCGTGCGCAGCCGCTCTGGCAATGTTGCATCCTCAATATCTTGAGATCATATTGGCCCAGTTTAGAGGAATTTACTTAGAGGATCAAGGAAGGCTCTTCGCACTACTAGTGCTCGGGCAATAATACATTTATTATAAAGAGAAACACATCCGAAAGAACATCCCTGACATAGTTTTAAATAGTTTTTACATGGTTTTACAAATTTTGTTAGCAAAAACTAGACAACAGCCTGACACACTACCATCCAGATCAGATTGTTTTCTCTTCAACGCTGGGTTTTCCTTACATCGCTCTACATCATGTTTTATGACTTCAGTCTGGGAGTTTAGTGTCACAGTCTGAGCGATGAAACTCTGAAAACTCCACTGGGATTTAGTGCATACAGTCTCTCTCTCTCTCACACACACACACACACACACACACACACACACACACACACACACACACACACACACACACACACACACACACACACACACAGTGATCTTGGGTTTCATGATGGAGTGTGCAGTTGCAGATAAGCGTCGTCTCCTCCACTCTGAGAAAGAGTGAAACTCATCCTCTTTCTAATCCTCAAACTATGCTGGATATGTAGTCAATCACAAGACGTGTGTGTGTGTGTGTGTGTGTGTGTGTGTGTGTGTGTGTGTGTGTGGTGAATCTGAGGGAACGCCAGGCACCTGTCAGCTCACCTTTATCTCATCTCATCTCTCACGGCTGCTTGATTGGAAACATCGTTGTCGTCCAGAAGGAGAAAACGAGAAGTGTGTGTGTGTCTGTGTGTGTGTGTGTGCTTGTGTGTGTGTGTGTGTGTGTGATCTCTCCGCAATGAAATTCAGAAATGTGTCAACAATTCACAATGTTCATGTGTTATTTTAATGAAAACGTATACCACAATGATATTAATAAAAAATCTATTAACATTAATGAGTCGGACATAACCAGTGTTAATATGAACACTATGGATATTAATAAACCATTTATATAAATCATGACAAATTATATTTGTGTAATTACTATATGAATGCAATGCAGTTAATATATTACAATATTTATTTAGAATTATTTATTTTTACTTTTATGTTATTTACAATAATTAATTAATTTTCATTTTTCTTTGCCTTTGGATAAATGACAATATTATGGGAAAAATTATGGGATTTATTTCATTAATTGAATTAAAAAAGTGAAACTCATGGTATAGAATCATTACACACAGACTGATATATTTCAAGTGTTTATCTTTTTTAAAAGTTTGATGATTATGGCTTACAGTTAATGAAAACCTAAAATTCAGTATTTCAGAAAGTTTTTAAACACAGAAATGTTGCACTACTGAAAAGTCAGAACATGTACAGAACTCAGTACTTGGTCTTTGCATGAATTCCTGCGGCAGTGGGGCGTGGCATGGAGACGATGAGTCTGTGGCACTGCGAAGGTCTTATGGAAGCCCAGGTTGCTCTGATAGCGGCCTTCAGCTCTTCTGCTCAGGTCTGGTGTCTCGCATCTTCCTTTTCACAATACTCCATAGATTCTCTACAGGGTTTAGGTCGGTGAGTTTTCTGGCCAATAAAGCACAGGGATACCATGATCCAGGTGCCAATACTTTTGGCAGTGTGGGCAGGTGTTAAGTCCTGCTGGAAAATGAAAGCAGCATCTCCATAAAGCTGGTCAGCAGAGGGAAGCATGAAGTGCTCTAAAACCTCCTGGTAGACGGTGCGCTGACCTTGGACCTGATAAAACACAGTGGGCCAACACCAGCAGATGACATCGCTCCCCAAACCACCACTGACTGTGCAAACTTTACACTGAACTTGGATTCTGTGCCTCTTCTCTCTTCCTCCAGACTCTAGGACCTTGATTTCCAAACTAAATGCAGAATTTACTTTCATCTGAAAAGAGGACTTTGGCCCACTAAGCAGCAGTCTAGTCCTTGACCCAGGTCCACTGTCCTTAGCCCAGGTAAGATGCCTCTATGTTGGCTCTAGTTAAAGAGTGGCTTGTGCGTGGTTGCTCTCCACGCATGACTCCAGCTACTGTCCAGTCCTTGTGTATCTTCAACAAAGTTGAATGGTGTTGTTTCACAATCCTCTCACGGCTGTGGTTATCCCTGCTTTTTATACATTTATTCTGTCCATTCAACGTTCCTTTAATGTACTTGGATACAGCACTCTGTGAACAGCCAGCTTCTTTAGCAATGACCTTTGTGGCCCACTGAACCAGACTGAGAGACCATTTAAAGACTCAGGAAACCCTTGCAGGTGTTTTGAGTTAATTAGGTAATTAGAGTACGACACTGTGAGTCTCCAATTTTGACCTTTTTAAACAATATTCTTATTTTCTAAGATACTGGATTTTGGGTTGTCATTAGCTGTAAGTCATTATCATAAAAAAAAGAAATAAACGCATAAAATATATAAGTCTATGTGTAATTGGTGTAATAATCTATATAATATAATAGTTTCACAATTGAATTATTGAAATGAATAAACTTTTTGATGATATTCTAATTTATTGGTTGCAATATTAATGTTTAATTCAAACACTTTAATATAAATATATTAAAGTGTTTGATACACTCACCTAAAGGATGATTAGGAACACCACACTAATACCGTGTTTGACCCCCTTTCGCCTACAGAACTGCCTTAATTCTACGTGGCGTTGATTCAACAAGGTGCTGAAAGCATTCTTTAGAAACGTTGGCCCATATTGATAGGAGAGCATCTTGCAGTCGATGGAGATTTGTGGGATGCACATCCAGGGCACGAAGCTCCCGTTCCACCACATCACAAAGATGCTCTATTGGGTTGAGATCTGGTGACTGTGGGGGCCATTTTAGTACAGTGAACTCATTGTCATGTTCAAGAAACCAATCTGAAATGATTCGAGCTTTGTGACATGGTGCATTATCCTGCTGGAAGTAGCCATCAGAGGATGGGGACATGGTGGTCATAAAGGGATGGACATGGTCAGAAACAATGCTCAGGGAGGCCGTGGCATTTAAACGATGCCCAATTGGCACTAAGGGGCCTAAAGTGTGCCAAGAAAAGGTCCCCCACACCATTACACCACCACCAGCAGCCTGCACAGTGGTAACAAGGCATGATGGATCCATGTTCTCATTCTGTTTACGCCAAATTCTGGCTCTACCGTTTGAATGTCTCAACAGAAATTGAGACTCATCAGACCAGGCAACATTTTTCCAGTCTTCAACTGTCCAATTTTGGTGAGCTTGTGCAAATTGTAGCCTATTTTTGCTATTTGTAGTGGAGATGAGTGGTACCCGGTGGGGTCTTCTGCTGTTGTAGCCCATCCGCCTCAAGGTTGTGCGTGTTGTGGCTTCACAAATGCTTTGCTGCAGACCTCGGTTGTAACGAGTGGTTATTTCAGTCAAAGTTGCTCTTCTATCAGCTTGAATCAGTCGGCCCATTCTCCTCCGACCTCTAGCATCAACAAGGCATTTTCGCCCACAGGACTGCCGCATACTGGATGTTTTTCCCTTTTCACACCATTCTTTGTAAACCCTAGAAATGGTTGTGCATGAAAATCCCAGTAACTGAGCAGATTGTGAAATACTCAGACCGGCCCGTCTGGCACCAACAACCATGCCACGCCCAAAATTGCTTAAATCACCTTTCTTTCCCATTCGGACATTCAGTTTGGAGTTCAGGAGATTGTCTTGACCAGGACCACACCCCTAAATGCATTGAAGCAAC